>JAQGBS010002356.1:0-13319 GCA_034698545.1 Acrobeloides obliquus | reverse complement strand
TCAGATAACTAGTGCAAACGATCCGGTTTTTTATTTACACCATTCATTTGTTGATCTGATTTGGGAAAATTGGAGACAGCTCAGGCAGCCTAGGGATTTGAGAGAAATTGTAAGCCACTACAGGGGCATGTGGGAATGAGAAATTTGATGAATATTTCTCAGAAAATCATTTGTCTAGGAGTAATTTTATGAGAGAAATTGATTATGCGCATTTTCAAAGCATGAAAAAATTTATCCGACCCTGATTCAGACAATTTTCGCTTAAAGCACCATAACTTTCCTTGCTCAGGGTGAGCAAAGCTGTTTTGGAAAAATCATTTTTCCGGAGGTAATTTTATGCGAGAAATCTATTGCGCGCATTTTTGAAGCATGAAAAGACCTCCCTGATTCTGATTCAATTGATTTTAGTACGCTAACGAATCCCCACATAAAATTACCCCTAGATAGATGATTTTCTGATAAATATTCTTCAAATTATATCGAATTAAAAAGTGTACTGGAACTTTGAACGGGAGCAGACACTCTCAACCCACGGACCACTCAACCCGAACAACTCAATCCAGGACAACTCAACCAGCAGACAACTCAATCCAGAGCAATTCAACCCATACAACTCAAACAAAAAATCTATAGAACTTTTCTTAGTCTTAGGCTTAGGCCTAGGGCTCAGGTATAGGCCTTAGGCTTATGGGTCGAGTTATTTGGATTGAGTTGTCCGTGGATTGAGTGGCCCTGGAGTCACTTTAAACCATCCTGTATTTTAGAATTATCCCCCAGATCTTCCCCAATGTGCAAGCCCCTTACACTTCAGCCGAGCTCAGCTAGCACCATATAACTTAATGTTGCGTGATGGCCTCTCTAATTTATATACCGATCAACTCTATAAATATGCTCCACGAGCAATGTGTACGATAGAAAACCAAAATTGTGGGTCTAAATATCTATTTTGTGACACAAGACCATTCCCACATTGTGTTTCAAAAATTAAGATTGGAGGTCGATGTGATAATTTTGAAATGTTCGATGCTTGTTATAATGGAAGATGTTTGTTTAATAGATGTGTAGCTGTTAGGCCCCCGCAGGTAAATTGATAAACTTTAAATTTTTATGTGTCTTGATCATAGTTGAATAGGGGGTCGTAATTACGACCCTCCTCCTCTGCGCCGCGAGGGCCTCAAAAAATGGGGGGGGGGCGAAAGGCAAAAATTTCCTTTAGACTTCCCGCGCCGTACGAAGAGGTTTACGACCCCCCCCCCTGTTCAACTATGGTCTTGATAGACCTCTACCATCACCCGATGATAAATTTGGACAATGAGATACCAGGGTGTATAAAAAACCGGAATTTGGACTATTTTTTCATGTTTTTTTTCGACTCGAAATTTTTTTTCCTCAAAAATGTTGAAAATGCTTCCTTGACCCTGACTCAGGGAAAAGAGTGTGCATTGAAGCAAAAATCGAACATGTACTAATTTCCTTGAATCAGGCATTTTCAAGATTCGGGAATGCGCGCAATCTATTCTCCGCATAAAATTACTCCCAGAAAAATGATTTTGAGGCAGGAAACCCAAATTTTTTCTATTTTCGCTTCAATACAAAACAATCATTTTCCTGAATCAGGATCAGGAAAGCATTTTCAAGTTTCGGGAATGCGCGCAACTTATTCTTTGCATAAAATTAGCCCTAATAAGGTCATTTTTGAAAAAAATTTCGAAAAAAACATGAAAAATTGCCCAATTTCGGTTTTTTATACACCCTGTAGCATATTTTTCCAATTACCTACTATGGTGTAGGGAAAAGGGGCTATCCTGATATTAAATTATAAATTTTTCTGATTTTTTACCCCCACCTCCCTCCCCCACGTTATCAAAAATACGCTAGTGTTATCAACTTTTTGTGGAGAGAGCTGACTCCCTCCCACATGATAACTTAATATCTGGATGGCCCCAAAGGGCCATCCAGATAATGTGGGGAGGGGTGTACCCTACCCCAAAATTTTTTAATAGAAAAATTAAACTTTTAAAGGAAAACTGTCAGAACACTTTAAAAAATAGGTAAATTTTGTATAAAAATGGACATTTTTTAGCCATCCAGTCCAAGAAATGCCCCACGAGCTCAAGAAATGCCTGAAACTAAACCACCTATCCCTCGCAGATTTACAAACTGCTTCAATTTCCATCCTTGTTGTGATCTTTGGGAAAACAAGGGTGAATGTCAAGCAAATCCACAATTTATGAATCAATTTTGTAAAGCATCTTGTCACCAGTGTCAACCTGCATATAATGTTACTAATGGTAGGGTACACACATGTAACCCCCTCCCTCCGAAAGCCCCAGGAAATGATTGAAAAGGGATCTTGTACCCCCACCTCATGAAAAAATCCTGTGACAGCTCTGTAGTGGCGTTTGAATTTGACAATTTTTGAATTTCATATGCATGTTTTCGTTGTAATAAACAAACGTTTTTGAATTTTTTTATAGACTGCCAAAATCGTCATGTTTCCTGTGTTGAATGGCAGCGCGAAGGACAATGTGTTAAAGGAGACTCTGTACTATTTTTACATGAAAATTGTCGAGAAAGCTGTGGTTTATGTGGAATTCCAAAATGTATTGATCGCCCAAATATTGGTGTGATCATTCCAGTTCAAACTCGTCCCAGTTCACCGCCGCAGCTCAAATCCGGTTCAATACCAATTTCAACCAAAGTATGCATCACTCTATATGTGTTCTTTTTATTGATCGTTTTTTAACCAAAATTACATTTAATCAATATTTTTAGGCGCGAAAAAATCCAACTAGACAAAGAAAACGCCGACCAAATGTGAATATGAGGGCTAGAAAAGTGTCAAAAAAGAGGTTATTCTCTCCAGCCAAGACTGTTGTCAGTAAAAAATTAGTTCAATTGAAAGAATCAAAATAATTTATGATAAACATTTTTATCTGTAAATTGCTCAGTTGTTAGTTAATAAAAAATGTTTTTTTTTGTTCGTATGCAGGAATACATTGTGTTCGTTACAATATTCCTAGTAGAGACCGGACCGGGGGCCCCAACGGGGATTCTTCGGGTTCTGGATAGTGGCGTAGGGAAAAGGGTCGACTAGAGGGGGCACTTTCTCAAAACGGTTTTTTCGGGTGGGGGACTTTTGCACCCTCACATATGCGCACCTGACATTTGCTCTTTCACATTTGCGCCCCGACTTATGCGCGCTAATAATTGCGCTCCAATATTTGCGCCCCGATATTTGCGCACCCGACTTGTAAAATATTTTTCAAAAAAGGTCGAAATTTTGAAAAACGGAAAAGGGCGCACAAATCATTACGCAAATGTCGGGGCGCAATAATTTTTAAAACCGGGGATCCCCCCACTGGTTTCCCAATCCCGGGTAATTCATTCCCGATCCATGGTTCTGGGTGTTTGAAAAATCCTCTCACAATTATCGTCCCGTTCTTGTCTATGCCGCCCTGTAGTGGCGTTTAAATTTGAAAATTTTTGAAAATCATGTGCATTTTTTCGTTGTAAATAAACAAATGTTTTTGAATTTTTTAAATAGACTGACAAAATCGCCATGTTCCCTGTGTTCAGTGACAACGCAAAGGACAATTTCTCTACCTTCTAGTTTCAAAAATGCACATCTCTGCGAAAATAAAATAGACTATTATTGTTTTTTTCTATCACAAGCGGGTTTTTGTTCTCTCTCATCATGTTTATTTTTTTCTTGCAAAATCTTTTCTGTCAACAGCAGCTAAAAATTGTAAAAAAGCAATCCATACAATTCGAATAGGCTCCACTAAAAAATGACCAATCATTTATTCAACTTTTTTTTAATTCTTAGTCACATCACATTTTGATTAATCTTTTAATGACGAGTATCTTTTAGGCATCGCACAAGTGTATCTTTATTGCAGTTTTTCATGGGGAATAATATATGAAAAAAAATTTTTAAATCGTATACGTTAGTCAAAAAGTCATTACTGAAAACATGCACAATATTTAGTAAAATCGGTCTAGTTCCTAGCAGAAATTGATTTTTGACCTCGTTGACTACTCATATGAAAGCTGAAAATCTGCCCTACAACTTTTATATTGATACTTATATAAGATTTTCGCGTCAATAAAAAGTTATACCCCAATCTTTGAGGTATTTGACGTGTTTTTTGACAAAGATCGGCATTTTTTACCCTGTTGCGGGGGTTTCAGTTAAAGTGATGTGCACAAAAAATGTAGCCCAGATTCAGAGAAAAATTTTGGTATATTGGGTTTGGCTATTTGGCAACAAGTTGACTGAGTTTTGACCATCTTATCCATGAAAACTGGTCATTTTCGATGTTTTTAGCGTATCAAGCTCCCAAAAACTATGTTAACTTAGTTATCTTGGTCCAAAATTGAGTTGTTTTACCTTTTTTGACCAAGATAATTAAGTTAGCATAATTTCTAGGAGCTTGATACACTAAAAACATCGAAAATGACCAGTTTTCAAGAATAAAATGGTCAAAACTCAGTCAACTTGTTGCCAAATAGCCAGACCCAATATACCAAAATTTTCCTCGGAATTGGGCTACATTTTTTGTCAGATCACTTTGGCTGAAAATCCCCGCAACCGGGTCGAAAATACAGATCTTCGTCCAAAAACTCGGTAAAAGATTGAAGTATGACTTTAAAAAAAATCGATTTTTGACCCCTTAGATGATTTTTTTGGGAAAGTGATGTTTTTGGGAGAGTTGTTCCCCATAAAATTTCGCGGTGAAATGATACCTTGCAGTCGATTTTTGACTGTGTAGAACAAAAGTTATAGGTACTTTTATGCAAATTTCTATAAAAAGCAGGGGTTTTATCGAAAAAATCAATTTTTGATCCCTTGTTAAATGATTTTTTTATATAGGTGTCTATATAAATGTTGTAGAGCATATTTTCAACTTTCACATGAGTGGCCAACGAAGTTTCAACTCAATTGTTACTAAGAACTAGACAGATGTTAGTAAATATTGTGCATTTTTAGTAATTCGACTTTTTGACTAACATATACGATTTTTTCAAAACATTTTTGCATATATTATTCCCCATGAAAAACTGCAATAAAAGATACACTTGTCCTAAACAATCACGTCAAGGTTAAAAACGAAGATGTAAAGCTACATGCTTTTTTTCTTTCAGTAGTGTCTAGTAAATTTTCTAGTTGATAAGATCGCTCTTTTTTTGGCTTTACTTGCATAATTTGAAAGATTAATACGTGTTTGTCTACTGATAGTGAGATTTATCTTTTAAATGCTTATAGAAAAATTTGGCATTAGGAAAAATTTGGTTTATAGAGGTCGCTTCTGGAGATTTTTTTCTGCTAAAGATCCCAACACTTTTAGCTTCAAAGTATTTTTTCGAGTAAAAATTTTAGGAACACCTCAACTTATTCATTTAATGCACTCTCTATTTATATGTCTAATATTTTCTAGTTTAATCAATTCATGTTTATGTGCACAAGTCTTACAAATCACCGATTTTCATTTTGATAAAGACTATGATCGATATGGGGATATAACGAATTTCTGCCATAAGAGTGCTAATGAGCCTCCAAGAGAAGATATTGGCGAATTTGGGAATTATCATTGTGATTCTCCCTTGGTAAAAATTCAAAAACAAAACTACAGGATGTGGCAGAATAAACCGGTCACATGAGAATGTTCATGATCATAAGTCGGCAAGGTGGGGAGGAGGAGACCTCTGATAAGGTGGTCCCAAAAAAGGACCTTTTTAAGTTGAGGTAGTCTTTTGTCACCCAATTTTTATGGACTACCTTAAATGTTCGGCGGGCCCATGAGGTGGTCTCCCTCAATTTTGGGTCCATGAGTGAGTGGGTCAGAGGGGAGAGGCTCCTCCTTGCCGACCTATATTCATGATCACACATCGTTATAGGGATTTTTTATTGAAACCATAACAAAAACGACAATTATAAACAAAACTATTCAAAATGTCCGTTCTTGTTAGCTTCTACACAGGCTTTCAACCTCTTGGGAAAATTATCAACAATTTTTGTCAATATTTGAACTTTCTCATGTGATCGGTTTATTCTGTCGCACCTTGTAACATCCGGCGCTGTTAATGCCGACATATAGAGCATTTCACTACAAGTAAAAAATTCACCGACCATAGTGCAGTGGCAAGTGTTTCACTTTACACTCCATTGGCCGAGAATTCGATCCCTCCAAAATGAAATTTTTTTGATATATTCAAAAAATTGTCAAAGAAGACATCCCCCATAAAATTATTTTTAGAATTTTCATGAAACACTATCCACTGAGCCTCGCGATCTCTGACCCTGGCAGATCGAACCAGTGACCAAAAGGTCCCATAAATGGTGATTCAAGATAAAAAATGAAAAGCAAAAATTTACAACCAATTTTATGGGAGTCTCTTTGATAACTTTTTTTTGAGTCTATCATAAAATTTTCTGCATTGATCGAGCTCTCGACGTTTAGTGTAAAATGAGTCGCTCACTATTTTACAACGTGTGAAGAGATTTTTTCTTGTAATGAAATGACCTATAACATTTTTTTTAAACTCAAAAATTTAGGCTTTAGTAAACAATTCTCTTCGAAATGCTAAAAACATCATGCCAAATCCCGATTTTATTTTATGGACTGGTGACAATGTTCCACATATTGATGGATATAATGAAGACTGTAAGATTATTATCGTATCCAGAGGAAAAAGACCTTATTTGAAATAAGTAGTGGTGGAAAACAACGTTATGGGCGTCCTGGGCCGGCCTCTGTGCAGAGACCGAATGCCATGGGCCGCGCAGGCTGTAGGGATGTTACATTGCTAGAAAACGTGGCATTTCCACGTTTTTGGACTTTTTAAGGGGTTTTTATGAGTCAAAAAAATTTTTGGACGTCAGATTCGTGTTTTTCAGCTATTTTTACTCCTAGAAATGACCTTTTTAGAAAAATTGACCCCAAAAAAATTTCAAAATTTTACTATTTTTTGGGACACCCTGTAATAAAAAGTTTTTTAGATGTTATTAACGCATTGAGTTTTGCTACGAGCCTATTAAATTCAACTTTTCCTACCACTCAAATTATACCGACGTTTGGAAATCATGATTATGCACCGGCTAATGCTTTTCCGGATAATTATTCAAATATTTATACAAGGACTTATGATTTATGGAAGGATTGGATAGGCCCCGATGCAAAAGTACAACTACATAAAATTCATAGTCCTCCCCCCTACATTATTGGGAAAGAAATTTCCATCCACTAAGATCAATATGAGTATCCCCCTCCCATCCAACCAGGAAGATTGGGGTACACTTCAATAGTCTGGATAAATTCAATCTAGTTTGAAGAGTTAAGAAGATTTGGAGATGAAAAGGGGTTGCTGGGTGAGCAAGAAACCCTTCTACGAGTTTTCAAAGCTAGAAAAAATTTTGTACAAAAAATGATGGGACTCTTCATTCTCCTAACTTTTTTCTTGACCATTTCCTCAAAGTTTTTAGCCATACCCCAAAAACCCGGGCATCACTATTTGTAATCCAATAAAATAGAAAATTTAGGACACTTTCCTCAAGGGTGGCTATTATAAATTTTCGTTCAACAATGCAACTTTTTTGGTCCTCAATACCAATATTTATTTTCGATTTAACAAAGCGAATTTTACAAATCCTGATGATCCAGCCGATCAGTTTAAATTCATGGCAGATACATTAGAAGATGCTAAAAATAACAATCAAATTATTCATGTCATAGCTCATATTGCACCAGGAGGTAAGTTCTTAAATGGCAAGTCCACTCGGAAAAAAGTTGCCATCATTTGTATATATTCGAAAAGTGCATGAAAAATGGGGCATTTTTTGTTTTTATGGTACCCTATGATTTGTTTTAGTTTTGTAGATAATTGCGTGTGAAGTTTCGTCTGTGTATTACAACAAAAACATTTACCTAGGTTTCAAATTCCTGATTTACCGTATTCTCTCTAATAGAAGCACCCCCTCTAATTAAAGCCCCCATAAATTCTGTCTTAACAAAAAAAATCTGTATAAGGAGAATGTTTTTTTCAATGATCTACTTTTTGCTTATTTTGTTAGTTTCAAAAATGTCGAGCGATTCTAAAACCGATTAAGGTCCTACGCCTTCAAAGAGGAATATACCTGTTTATTTTGATGCTCCCCTAGTGGGAGTAAATAAAAGTTTAAAGTTTTTGTTGTGGAACTATTGTTTGAATAGTGTTTTGAAAAATAGAAGCACCCCTCTATTTGAAGCACCCCCTGATGGAGGGATTGAAAAATAGAAGCACCGGTGCTTCTAGAGAATATGGTAATCAAAATTTTGTTTATTGACAAGAAAATAATTTAAATTTTTTGAGCATTTAGAAAAAAATAAATATAGCATTTTTATCAGCTCAATGAGACAAATAAAATAGCACCAAAATTATTCAATTTGAAAATCATTTTGGGTTATTGAAACGAAAATATTTGAAATTTCTAGCAAATTTTAATAACCCCAAAATGATTTTCAAACTGAATGATTTTGGTGTCATTTTATTCGTCGCATTAAGCTGAGAAAAATGCTATATTCACTTTTTTCTAGATGCTCAAGAAATTCAAATTATTTTCTTGTCATTAAACAAATTTCGATTGAATCAGGAATTTGAATCAAATGTTTTCGTTGTAATACACAGACGAAACTTCATACGCAATTATCTCAAAAACTAAAATGATTCAGAGGGTACCATAAAAACACAAAATGCTCAAAATTTCATGAACTTTCCGAATATATACAAATTATGGCAACTTTTTTCTAATGGACTGATCCTTTAAAGAAGTCTTAAAATTTTTTAGTATATGAAAGGTCGCCAAATTTCACTTGGATGTTCCCTGAGCACAATCAAAAATTTGTGGATATCACATTAAAATATGCTAGCGTAATCAAATGGATGATTTTTGGGCACCACCACAGTGATACTTTTCATGTTCTCAAGGTAATTTTGAATAGTTATGTAGAGATTGGCAAATCGCACAAGTCAACCGTTTGCGGAATGGTAAATTTTTTTGGCATGACTTCTATAGTCAAATATCAACATTGAGTACATTTTTGAGATCCCGATTTTCGAAAAAGTCTGGATATTCACACGAAAACATGAGTTAATCTCAAAGCGATTGATTGGATCGTATTCAGCATACATCCTTGCCTAGTACTGAAAAAAATTCATCAAAAACGAGCGAAAAATACCCAAATTCGATGTATTTTTTGAGCCGCCGATACTTACGATACAACCCAATATTTTATAAAAAATACATTTTAGAATGGCTCAGACCCAGTACAACTTATGCTAATGTGTCCTGCTGTAACCCCTTGGTATAGCGACCTTTCTGGTGGCAGCTCTAACAATCCCGCTTTTCGAATAATCGAATATGATGATCAAACCTGGGACTACACTGATATAAAGTGACAAACTTTCTAACAAATTTCTACCTAATAAGCCAATTTAGGACTTATTATGTCAACTTGCTAGATCTCAACAAAAATTCTAGTATAAATTGGACGTTGGAATATTCTTTCAAAAAGGCTTATAATTTGACACAAATTAATGCTCAAACGATGTATGGTTTGTTGCAAAAGATGAAAGTGGATGATAATTGGTTTTATCAATACATGATGTATAATTCAGTTGGATGGAGTACGCAAGTTCCTGAAGGAGACTTAAGGTATAGATTTTATTGGTACTTAGCCAATCCTTTCATCCCCTGTCCCTCTTCAACGGTTGATTTCAGAAGGGATAGGGGTAAAAATGTAGGCATCGGTTCGGCCCTGTTTGAATATAAAAATCAGAGCCTGTGCACTCCTGGCCGAGCTTCATCCCTGGCATGGTTCGGGCCTGCCCGGGATTTATCTTCCGCTGTTTTTGGGGAGGGAGAAGGTAAATCCGAAAAGTTTGGTTACATAATATCTGGAAAGTCTATGTCTAGGTTTACAAGATTTTAAGCGGGAATACTTAGGGAATCGTATATTTGCTCCAAAAACTTGTACAATCGATTTTTTGCTAAAAATTTTCAGATAAAAATGTGCTTTCGTATCAAAAACCCAATTTTTTCTGAATCAGGGTCAGGTAAAAATTTTTCTTGCATCGAAAATACGCGCAATCGATTCTTCGCATAAATTTACCCCAACAAGATGATTTTTCAAATCAGTTTTTTTATTAAAAACGATGATATTTAGAATAGGGGTGGATGTCGGGTTCATTTGAGCCATACTCATAAAAAGAACTATTTTTTAGGCTAGGCCAACTTTGTTCAATAGAATATCCAGATTATCCCGGATATTATAAATGTATGGCAAATGGAACAACGGTAAATTTTTAAAATTAATTTTTAAAAATTCAAATTTAGCCTTTATCACCGTCTCCACCCACTGGATCATCTCAAAAGTGTTCAGTTTCAATAATAGGCATATTCTTTTTATTCTTTTCAACATTTATAGTATTTTTATAAATACCGTATTTTGTCTGAAATAACCCCGGGGGTTATTTTTTTCAACCCCCTATTTTGCCAAAATTTGAAAACAAAAAATCTATTTTTCTCAAAAATTTTATAGATATGCGTTCTAATTTGCTTAAATATGTTTCCTCCATCAAACATGCTATCGAATGACGTTACATTCGATATAGACTGTGACCAGCCACTTGTGAATTCCCCTATGAAGAGAGGGGGATTGTTTTAGAAGGGGGGTTATTTTAGAAGGAGGGGTTATTTTAGAAAAAAATACGATAATTATAACTGGTAAAAATGCAAAAAATTTTAAAATAAAATAATTTAACTATGAAACATTCGAATTAAGCCATGTAGAAATAGCAGGCTGATTTTGTGCCAACCAGTTAATATTTGAAACAACACCATTCACTGTATTAGCCCACGCATTAGCTTGTTCATTTGTGAGTCTAGCTCCTTGCCAATTGAAGTTTTGGAGCTAAACATTCATTTTATCGTGTACAGAGGGCGAAAATGGGCTCAGCCCAATAGCTTATAGGTAGGGACTTCGCGGACATCGTTGTCCTCCAGCAACAGACCAGTTGTCCCAAAGAGGTCTGGATCACCCACACCCAAATCCGGAATGAGGAGACTAAAAATAATAAAAAAGGCCCCCTCTTAAAAATTTCTGGCTAAACTGACTTTTGAACCCAATTTCTTTAATTTATTGCCTACCGTAGTATTTTGGGTCGAGGTACTCCATCCTAAAGCCAAATTTGAAACAATTATATTAAAATGTTTTGAATCAACAATTTTTTGTAAATTGTTATTGAAAAAGTTGAATAGTCTATTTCCACTAGAGTCAGTTTCAGCAACATATTGGAAAAATTCTTGAGGAAGTTGATCATACAAAGTTAAATTTAGATATCTAAAAGTTGGCATTGCATATAGCAAGTGCTAGGTAACTGCTCTATCTTGTTCTAGCCGAGCCAAACGCTTTAGGGTATTATCGAGTTTAGAGACACTTAACCTGACTGTGTCGGTCGAGCCAAAGTCCAAACGGTTAAAAAATTAAGGCCATGCCTCGATCATTACCTAATTCGGCTGATCCAAGAGCTATTGGACATTATCCAGTAGGGTTGACCCTCGGCCCGGTCTCGGCTGGAGGGGCTGGACCCAAATAAGTTTAACAAATCAAGTCGGATTGGGCCTGATCCTTCCAGGTCACGGCCCAGGCCTCGGCTCTTGCCTTGTTCAGGAAGGGCCCTTGCACACTGTTTTCCACATCTAGTGTAGACAAAAACTTACTGAGCCACTTGGTTATCATCATTTAAGCACGATAAAGAGCCTATCAATGCTACGGCATCATTACGCCAATAATCAACCAATGGTGCATTGTTGATATACCATTGGACTAGATTAAAAACAGCGCTTGCTGCATTAGGATTTTGCCGCAAGCCATAGCAGAATTGAAAAGGTCGATAATCAGGGGTCACTCTAAAATTGAAAGGGTTCCTTATATAAATACTTGAAAATTCAAATATACTGATTGCATCTTCCAGTACCATACGCTGAATTTTGACAATTCGAAATAAATTGATTGAAACTTGTGGAAGCTTGACTAAGACAATTTGATTGGCCGAGGTAACAAGAAAGTTCTGTTATAAATACGGAAGTTAGGCTAAAAAGCTTATAAAAAATTTTCAGCTATTCGCAATAATTTTTCGCCTAGAAAAACGCATCAGGATCCCCAAATTTGAATGTTAGCCTATTTTCTCTTCAATTCACTCATTATTTCACTGAATCAGTGTAAAAGAAGCTTTTTCAAGATTTGGCAAGGATTTTCGCATAGAAAAACTCTCTATGGTTCAATTTACGACATGATCTGATTCAAACTTGAAAGTCGGAAACTTATTGATCGACCAAATATTTTGAAACTTACTCGCTAGCCCAATTTCCAGTATGATTAAATAACAGTTGAAGTTGAGAATTTGCATTCAACAATTGTAATATGAAAGTCTAAAATTATTTTTCCTTACAAACCATCCAATATGCAAAATTTCCTACCTTAAGTTTCAAATAATCAGCCGTTTGAAATTTGAATCTGATTAACAAATCATCAAAAATACTGTTGACAATCCCCCATGTTGATAATTCGGGCACATTGGCCGCATATTTGATTAGGTTCAACAATCTGGACCATGGGACTAACTGTTGACTAAAATCAAGCAAAAAGGAAAAATAAAGGTCGAATTTTTACTTGGCCAAAGCATGCGTATCAGCAATAAATGATGCTCTTGTAATCGGGTCAAAAACAGTTAAGTTGGATTGGATTTGATTTTGTATAGGGGCCCAAGTCTGGTCGTCATACCTACAAAAAGTTAAGGCAGCGAGTCAGGCAGACAGGAGGTCATGAAGGCTAACAGGAAACCATGAAGGATAAGACAGATAGGAAGGAATGCAGACAGCCAGGCAGGCAAGAAACCATGAAGGATGACAGCCTAAGCTTAAGGCTAAGCCTAAGGCAGGCAGGTGGGCGGGTGGGCAGCCAGCCAGGCAGGAGGCAATCTCATATCTTTTAATAACACAACAAACATACCAAACCCTAGCATAAACCTTCCTTCTCGGATTCACAACATTCCAACCACTTGGAAAATTATTATTCAAACTTTTTTGTGAAATCAACCATGGCAAATAATCCTGCGCTGGCTCCGTCCACAGTGGAATATTCCACAAAAACACAGTATTATTAGGCAATCCATTTTGTATATATGGAGCTTGTTCGTAAGTATAACTATATCCATCCGGAGATGAAACAACTTTTATAAGTGGGAATGTTTGCAAGTAGAAGAATGGTCTCACATAA
>JAQGBS010002355.1:0-13324 GCA_034698545.1 Acrobeloides obliquus | reverse complement strand
GGTGTAGTCTGTTCGTCCGATTATTATCTCAGGCTTACTACCGATGGTGGAAAGATGTTCAAGGGACAAACTCCGATTACTCCAATCAGACCTACATCACCGACTTGCCCGTTGAATTTCGCCCAATCTAAGGTTAATAACCGAAGCTGTCTTGCATTTATCAGCACAACAGCTGATTGGAATACGGCAAATCAACAATGTGGACAATTAGCACCAGGAGCAGCTTTGGTGAGTATTGATAGTGCTTTTCAGAATAGTGCAATTCAAGGTAAAAACCATTTATTGTATGAAAAACAATTTTTTATTATAGCACTAGTGACTGGTTGCAATAATGCCTATATTGGGTTGCACAATGTGAATAACAATTGGGTTTGGGTCAATGGTGATACTTCAACATATAGAAATTGGGCGGCTGGTAAATGTTTACTTTGATAATTACCAACTAATCAGAACTGCACACTCAAAATTCGCATAATAATCCATGAATTTTTGAAAATTTGCTCTCGATTTTTAAAATTTTTTAAATCGAAAGGTAAACCCTCTTACTTTTGGTGTTACCCAAAAGTATGTTTTTTGAGTGTAAGGGTCTGCGTAGCTCAGTGGATAGCTTTTCATTTCGCTATAAGAAGTGAGTTCGAGTCCAGTGTTGTATGCGGCTTTTTACTATGCAATTTTTTAATATAGATTTATTACCCTTTTTAGGATACCCGACAACAAATACAAACAATGCATGTGCTGTCATAAACAGATCTGATGGCCAATGGACTAATCAAAATTGTGTTAATCCAAGCTGTTATGTTTGTCAAACGTTTGTATAAAGTTTTCTCGAATATACAGACCAATTTTATAAGTTTTATTTCCAAAAATGAAGATTTTTGTGACTTCTGAATAAATTCGTCATTAGCACAATCCAAAGCCGTCCGCAAAAGGTACAATGTCTTATAGGGTGCGCACTGGAATTAAAAAATTCATCATAGAAAAACAGGGTAAACGACGCTTTTCCGGTTAAAGTCCGAAAAAAAATTTCGGATCCAGATCCCTTTCATTTGCGGTCGCTATTGGAAACTAGTATCAACCATTCCAAACAAACAAAAATAAAACTTTATCTATAATAATAAAAAGTCCAAAATTTGCATAATTTTTACCATCAAATTTTAACATAATTTAAACACAAAAATAAAACAAATGGAAAATGAGATATTAAAGTTTATGTCGCTTCGGTTTTGGTTCTTCATTGGCATTTTGGTCGGCTAGTCAGATTGGATTGATAAAGTGCCATTTACCAAGGTCTTCAGGTAGTGGTTGCTCAGCTCCATGTTCCGGCTGCGTCTGTACATTCTTCGCCCATTGTTCATCATTTGCTGGATGTGCTGCTCCTGGCACATGGCTTTCGCTAAAAAAAAATTGGTACTATTCAATCTTAGATGGTCCACTCAACGACGGTTTTCCACACAAAAATTCGGAAAGATCCTATTAGGAGAAATTTTGATCGTCAAAATCGATAGAAACTGCATGTTTTTACCTTTTATTTTTTAGAAAAAACGATCAAAATTTAAAAACTGGGGTATAGACTTGGAAAAAGTTCAAAATTGGAGGATCTAATTGTAGATCTAAGGGGACCTCATCGAAATGCAAGCGAGTTTTCGATCGTAATAGAGTAAAAAATATGCAGTTTTGAACGATTTTAATGATCAAAATTTCCAATCTCTACTCTCCGTCTTACGTATTCAAGTCCTTGACCGGCTTCTCTTGCTTAATTAAGTCCTTCCAAAAATGATTCGTTTCTTGAATAATTTCATGCGCAAAATCTTTATCCTTAATCTCGCCATTGAACGCAAACTGGTTTGGCGGCTTTCCAGTTGGGATCTTGTATACGCGGAACCATTCATGAGTAGCCTAAAAATTAGGGACCATTAGGAAAAAATTTTCATTTTTTCATATTTGGGGGGGGGAGCTTCCTTCTTCTTTGCGCCGCTGCTTCGAAAAAGCTAATATGTCGATTTTCTTAAAAAATAGAAGCGTTTTTACGCAAAAATAACATCACCAACGTGTTTCCCGCATAAAATTACCCCTAATATGGCTATTTTTTTTTAAATTTCGAAAAATAAAATTTTTCGATTTTAGACCACATTCAATGGGAGCCGAAGTAGCTCCGAAAATTCATACGATCTGGGTCCCAAAACCCACAAAAAGCCATTTTTCTGGGGCTATTGCATAAAAAAATCAAGGATATAAAAATTACTTTGAGTAAGCCTGGAAAATGTTTCTCAACATCACTAATATTATTCAGATCATCTGCTTTTGGGTCAGTCACGTCGATGCTAATCAATTTCCAATCTGTTTCTCCTTCATCCAAAAGTGCCAATGTGCCGAGAACTTTGACCTAAAAATTTAAAATTTTTTAGCCACAAAAAAATATTTTTTAAGTCAATTTCAGGTTTCAAAAACTAATTCTTGTCTCAAATTTGGAAATAGGAATCAATATAATTGGCTGGATTTTGCGCTCGGAAATTTTTTTGCTGAGATTTGAGTACAAAAATTAATTTTGGATCCAATTAAAAAAGATTTTTGAACCCAAATATCTACAAGATGAGCTAAAAAACCGTACTTTTGCGTTTTTTTGGCGAAAAATTCTCAAAAATCACCTATAAGGGGTATTTCCATGAGATAAATCGATTGCGCTCATGAAATCCCATTATTTTTGAAAAAAATTTTTAATTTTTCACCAAAAAATGCAAAAGTATGATTTTTTGGCTTTTTTTACCTGAATAATTTCTCCACGCTTGTGAATTTTCGAGCCAATTTCAACAATATCGATTGGGTCGTTATCTCCGTCAGCACCAGTATTCGGATCTCTATGATTCGGATTCTCCCAAGTTTGAGGCAGAGCACCATAATTCCAAATATAACCGTGGTGCGGGAAAATATTGTGGACAAAACGGGGCTTTCCATTCTTCACATCCTGTTTGATCGGATTCAACGGCTCTTTGGTGGCTATCTCCAGTTTTGCATTGGTCCAACGCGGAATTTCGACAACCATGTTATAGATTTTCTGGCTCTCGTCCGCAAATAGTGGTACATCATGCCATGGTGAAATAAAGCCATTAGGCCCCTCTGAAAAAAATCGATTTTGACACATTTTTGAGACAAAAAATAGTCTTTTACTAAAATTGGATCCAAAGTTGAGCTTAAAATTTTTGATATTGGGTTTTTCCAAAAGTTTTTACACTTCACTTTTCACTTTTTTCAATTGAAAAAGTGTAAAGTGAAGTGTAAAAACTTTTGGAATAATATTGCTTATTACCCCCTAGAGGGTCATTTTCGAAAAAAATTTTCGTCCCCCAAACTGGATTAGTACCCAAATGGTAATTTTTTTTCAAATTTTGAGCCAAAAACTTTTTTTTGTGCTCAAAATTGAAATTTCCACGTACTGTAGTAAACTCTATAATCCAAGCTATACAACGAGCCACGTTCAACAACTTCGTATTTTGTAAAGTTTGCCATTTTCGTTGATAAATCTCTTGAAATCACAGCAGAAGACCGTCTTACTTCACGAGTTAATGCCCTTAAATTCAAGTGTTATTAAAATTTTAAAAATAAAAAAAGCAAATTATAAAAATGAAGTTTGGAAAAAAAATCTTGTTCCGCGTAAAATTAAAATTAACTTCCACCCCTCTTTTCAATTTGCTAAAGCCAAAAAATTCTACACAATTGCTGAGACCTAAAATTACCCACCGAAATATAGAAACGGCA
The DNA here is from genome assembly GCA_034698545.1 of Acrobeloides obliquus. Classification (NCBI taxonomy): domain Eukaryota; kingdom Metazoa; phylum Nematoda; class Chromadorea; order Rhabditida; family Cephalobidae; genus Acrobeloides; species Acrobeloides obliquus. The sequence goes on along the minus strand of JAQGBS010002355.1, from coordinate 9,571 downwards.
AAGAAAAGCAGCAGTAAAAGCAACACACTGAAAAGTCTCATTCTTGTACTGAACAAGGTTTTTTAAGATTTCAAGTGGTTTATTCATTCGTAGAAAATGAAGCTTTTAAAAGCTGATAACAAATCTAGGGTCACAAAAAATTTTGAAACCCATTAGAAAAAAATATATAAACCAATGTCAAACTTTATACATATAGCTCAAAAAATAAAAAATTGCTTCAAAAATGAAAAATTAATTCAAAGCAAGGCACAAGGAGACCTATAAACTCGGCTCTAGGACTTTCCACACAGATCGATTTTCTCCAAAATAAAAAAAATTCCTTCAAGTTCGAGTTTCCCAGTTCGAAAAACCCCTGAATACAAAAAATCACCCGATTTTGATTTTTATTTGAAAATTCAAATTTTTTATCCCAAGGGTTAAAAGTTTGATTTTTCTTTTAAAAATTTTTTCCAAATCGGTTGTGATTTACAAACTCAAAATAAGCACATAAACTCAAAATACCCACCTAATTCTAGTAAAAACTAGGAAAAGCAAAATAAAAAATAGTACAGAATATAAACACCTAATCCGAAAGCGGCTAGAATTTAAAAATCGTAGGAGAAATGACGACACACCTTGGAAGGTCAGCGGTCTCCTAGACGAAGATAAAATCGGATTGAAATAAAGTCCTCTTTCTATATCGATTCCAAAGCGAGAGGAAGAAGAAAATTGCATGTTATATATTCATTAGCCGAAATTAAGATGTAAAAATAGCCCAAAATAAAGTGAGTAAAAATTGGGATTGCATATAGATTTTTTAGGCAATAAAGTTTCAGATACTGCTATATTTAAAAAAAATTTGTAGTGGGCTATTTACAATCGATACAAAAGTTCCAACGCACTAACATTAAAATGGTATGTGAGAAACAACCGAAGATAAGAAAAATACATAATATCAAAAGTCCACAAAATAAAAATAAGGCCATGTAAAAAAAATTTTAAATGACAGAATGGAGACAGGCCAGATTAAAAGGAAGAAAACAAATAGCAAATAGGCAAACAACGTTATTAAAGAAAAATTCGATCGATAAAAAAATAGTGAATGAGAAATAATGGTGAGAAAAACTACAAAAACATTGAGATGTAATAGATAAAGCACAAATATTTTTATAACAAAAAAGTTCAAAATTTATATTTCCAAACTGAAAAAGTATATACAAATTTTTATGTTAGCTGATTTTTCCGTTACGAAAAATCCAGGCAACCTACATTTTTTCCATTCAAAGTAGGTACTATCTACTTGGTAGGATAATTTTTTGTGCAATATTGTGCAAGCATGAGCTAATCAGATATGAGGGGACAGAACTTTCTAGAAAGTGGTCAAAATTTTCCAGAATTTTGCCTACAATTCCGGAAAATTCGATCCACTTTTCGGAAAATTTTGTCCCCCATAACAATTTACATATTAACTGACTTACTGTTCCATCTCGGCAGATAATATGTCCATAGACTTTCTTTGATTACGAAACATACTTATGGAGACAAAAAATGTAGAAAATGTTAGAAAATTATAAAGTAGTCAAGATTAAATCGGATCAAAAAATCTATTAAAGTACGCATTTTGCACATGTATACAAAAAGCAATAAAATGGACTTGGATGGCCAACACTATTAGACTTTTTACACTCTCGAGATTCTCATTCCCTCTCAAAAGAGTCATAGCAACGAACGAATAAAAAATAGATAGGATAAACAGAAAAATAATTAGGTGACATTTTATGAGATGAAATAAAACCAAAGAACCGACTATTTTTGCATTTTACAAAATTAAACTGTAACACAGTTTTTACAAAAGTATAATAACCACCTACCAAAAGAAAAGTTGAGTTGTTGCAGTAATGCGTGGAAAAGCAAGTTTGCAATTGAAAGCCAGCTTACACAAATATTTATTACTTCTAAAAAACGCGTAATCAACTTTTGGGGCTCTTTCCCTGGGGAGACGCAATCAACAGGATTCTAAAAACTGATACTTTTTTGAAGAATTTATGGAAAAATATCCTCTAGGCCCTAGAGTCTAGGGTTAATTTCTTACGAGGAACACGTTGGCAATGTTATTTTGCAGCTATAATTCATCAAAAATCGAGAATCAACAAAACAATTCAACTATCGACCATTTTCATGATTCAATCATTTGATATTTTTCCATAAAATTACTTCAAAGTATCAGTTTTTAGAATCCTGTTGATTGCATCTTCCTGGGAAGAAGAGCTCTCAACTTTTTTTTAAACTCCAAATTTGTTCAAATAAAGAAATTCAAATTACGCACAATTTTGAAAAAAATCAAAAATGACAGAAAAGTTCTAAAATTTTTCATAGGAAATTGTAACAATTCAACAACAAAAAAGTGTATATACACGGAAATGGTTCATAGCTATATTATGGGGGTAACCTTACAGCCAGATCCGAAAAAAATTTTTTCGGATTTAAAAAAAAGACTAAATCATCCTTTAGGGATAATTTGATGCGAGAAATCGATTGCGCGCATTCCCGAAGATAAAAATGCTTTCCTGATCATGATTCAGGGAAAATATTGATTTTTAACGCTTTTCTAAAATTTTTCTTATTGTTAAAAACCAATATTTTCCCTAGTTAGTAAAGCATTTTCAAGTTTCGGGAATGCGAATCGATTTCTCGCATAAAATTACCCTTAGAGAATCTTTTTTAAATTTGCGAAACAAATTTTTTCGGAGACCTGGCTGTAAAGGTTACCTCTTTTAACTTCTTAATTTGAGAAAAAAGATCTAGAAACTATTGAAAACAAATCAATAGAGAAAATAAACTGATTACACAAGTTCACTAAAGAACACTCATAGTTCATACGTTACTATAAAATTTCGGCTCTAGGACATTTCTCAACGAAAAAGCAGTCTTTTTTCATGCGCTTAACATCGCTAGCTGATAATGCTAACTCAACACGCCATATTCTTTAACGGCACGAATCGAAGGTATGAGCAAAAGCGACACGAAAAAAATAAAGTGAGAATATTGGTAGGTCAAGTCATCCGTCAACAACTTCGGGAACATAGTGTGTTTTGTTGGATTTCACGAGAAGAGTTTAAAAAGTATTTATTCTCGTAAATTACAAGACATGAAAACATGATTTTTATACGAATAGTATGTCCCCGAAGTTGTTGATGGGTGTTCCCAAACGACTTGACTTACCAATAACTTTTCAGGATCAGCGAATTTTTGAATGTGTTCTTTAACGTCTAATCGAAACTCGAACTAAAAAAAGATTCTGAAACAAAAAATTTAAAACGTCAAGATATCTTTGAATGTTAAGTAAATGTGTCCGAGTTGCTCGTTTCAAGTTTTGCGGTATAGACGCTTCAGAATACGATTTATATAGTGCCCAAAATTCTCATATTTAAAGGGACACTCCCAATGGCTACAGCTTTTGTGCCTTTTTTTAAATGGTCGATATCCAGTTAGGAAAAAGCTTTTTCGACGCGATTTTTTTCAGAATAGGGTTTGTACTTTCACATGATGCAAAAATTTTGTGACTGGATTGCAGGTTTTCGTTGTAATAAAGAATCTTTATATGCATAAAGTCGATTTTTAAAATTTTAGTGCCGTTTTTATAATTGTCGATATTGACGAATAGGATACTAAACACGCTTCCAATTCGTTTTGAAGCGATAAATCGAACAATAAAAATTCTTCTTTATATGCTAAGAATATTGTGTATTACAACGAAAAGTCGGATCACAAAAATTCTTGCATCATGTGAAAGTTTTTTTCTTAGTTCCTCTTAAGCCTGCATTAGAAACATTCAATATCATTTCACATAAACATCGATATTTAAATATTCTCATCGATAAACAAATTTAACACAAAAAAATACTCAATAAATTTATAATAAACTTTAAAAATCAACAATAACAAATACAACAAATATGAAATTTCTATGCAGTTTCCATATTCTCTTGTTTCGGCTCTTCTTTTTCCTCATCCGGGTTCATAGAAAACAATATAGGTGTTATCAAAACATCTCCAAAAATAGGCTCTTCATTCTTGTCATCCTGTTCACGTTGAGCAAAAATAGACGTTTTTATAAGCAAATCTAGTGCTCCAGAAGTCTTAGCTAGGCTGGCATGGAGTCGAATCTCTGAATTTATGTCCATTTTTAGAGCTTTGAAGACTTTTGCGACTTTGGGACGGACGTTCTCTTCTCCATAAATTGCTGAAAATGAGATTAAAAATTAAATATATAGCCATCATTTTTAGACATTAAAAATATACATGGGCCCAAGGCCCCCAGAAATTTAGGCAACTTAGTTTTTAGGGTCATACAAATAGATTACTCAAAATTTTAGAGTATCCTATTTTTGTATTGTAAAAACTGGGTATCCCTTTTTTACACTAATTGTCGAATTTTCACTCACAAATTAATGTATTAGTGACGTCATATAACGTATCAAAATACAAGTTGTCGAACAAATTATGCCGTAAAAATTGAATTATTTGCACTAGTGATTTTTCTTCTCTGTCAACCAAAACTTGGTGCAGTTGGTTTCGTAATCGAAGCTGTTCAAAAGCGGCTGTCACAATATCTGGATGCTCTTTATGGAAATTCTTCCATGTTGAAAACATACAATCCACAGCTAGTCGGTATTTTTTGGTGCGGATTAGATTATCCAATTTTCCAAGCGAAATCTGAAAAATTGGAAATTTTTTATTCAAAATATACTACGTTTCAAGAGGCCGCCTTGAAAGCCCATAACCTACGTTTACAAAGAGGGAAATTTCTAATTTTCTAACAGTTTCTAACAATTTTTAGGGCAAAAACGGAGTTTTAGTCCTAAAAATCGATCAATATTGCATTTTTATGAAAAAAATGACCTACATATAGATTTTTTTTCACCTGAAAAATCGTTTTCCGTCAAAATTACGTCATTTTGAAATGCAGAATTTATCGATTTGTAGGACTAAACCCCAAGTTTAGCATTTTTGACCCCTGAAAAGGGGTCAAAGAAATTTCAAAACGACGTAATTTTGGCGATAAAAGATTTTTCAGGTGAAAAAATCTATGTGGTGGTCAAATGTTTCAGTTTGGGTATAAAAAAACTCGATATTTATCGATTTCTAGGGCTAAAAATCTCGTTTTGCCTTGACAATTTTAAGTGTGAAGATGAGTTTTAGGAAAAATTAGAGCGTGAAATTCGTGATTTTCAGCTACAAAATAGAGAACTCTGAACATACAAGTATAGGTATGCTATGAGCCCATTCTGCGCCTGTACCTTTAAAGTAATTTTCAACAAAAAATTTAGCGCATGTCGGTGTAAAAACATAAGGACCCAAGGCGATTTTTGCAGCAAAAATGTTTTGAAAAATTCGTAATAAATTACCTTAGTCCCCTAATGTTTTTTCCGAAAATTTTCAAAAAAAAAACGGGGAACCAAGATGATTTTGAAAAAAGAAAAATGCGGATCAAGTATAGTTTAAGGGGGTCATTCACGTGGTCAAAAATCGAACTTTTCAACACTTGAATTTTTTTACGAAAATGACCCCGTGCTGTTTTTTTTGGCGGGGTATGCCAAAATTTAACGGTAGCTGACATGCGAAAATGGGTGTCGAAAAAAAATAAATTTTTTGAAATGTAAATTTAATTTATTTACGGCCCAAAACTTAACACTTATGAAAATTATCAAAAATTGCATAGTTTCTAAAATTTTATGAATGCAAAAAATATTCGCAAGCAGCAGGGTTCGAACCTGCGCGGGCAAAGCCCATGAGATTTCAAGTCTCACTCCTTAACCACTCGGACATGCTTGCAATATGAATGGATCTCGCTCATTCCTATGAGTACCCAATCAATTCAATGTGCCTATGTGTGTTTGCTATGTACATAAAAAATAGAGCAAGGAAAAACGATAAAAACGTTCGTTCGATTAGTTTCATTTTTGGTGGCTATTGTTTAAGATTTTTGATCGGTTTTTCAACTCATCGATTACGGTTTCGGTCTGTTATTTTTCTTTCAGTTACGGTTTTCTGACTTTTTCGGTTTTTTAAACGACATTCTTTCGAAAAAGGCGTTTTTAAGCTGAAATGCTCAGAAAATTACGATTTTTATCAGTGGAGTAGCAGCCAGACCCCCGAAACGGGATCAGTATTGTACAGGGTGTTCCAAAAAACCGCCATTTGGCGAAAATTTTCCAAAAAATTTTTTCTCTAAAATTACTCATTAGGGGTTTTTATGCGAGAAATTGATTTCGCGCATCGAAACCCCTTGAAAACGCCTCCCAGATTATGAAATATACGATTTTCGTTTTTTTTTCAGTTCTTTTCGATAAAAATTCTTGAAAATACGGAAATTGGATATTTCATGTTCTAGGAGGCACGTTTTCCGGTACTATAGGTAAAAATGAACAATTATTTTTCTCGTTATAATTTTTTGTAAATTTCGGATCAAGTATAGATTAGGGGGGTCACCCACATTGTCAAAAATTGAACTTTTCAACACTTGAATTTTTTTACTAAAATGACCCCATCGGGATTTTTTCATGCGGGGAACACGAATCCGAGCGAATTTTGGATTGAACATGCATAGAAACTCTAAAAAAGTACACAAAAATGCAAAAAGTAAGAAACAGAAAGAATAAAAATGCAATGTCAAAAATTAAACTCAAAATTAACCATAAGAAATAATAATGAAACATAAAAATAATATGGTGCTTATACTATACTTTGTCAAGAATCGGTGCAGTCAACTCGATTTTCTCAATTTCACCACCCCTTTCTCTTTGCTTCACTTTGGAGGACGAAAATCTTGTTCTTGATTTCGAATCTCCAACTATTGCCTTGTTCCTAAAAAAAAATCAAATTTTAGCAAAAAATGGGAACTAAAAATAGATTTTGATTCATTTTGAACTTAAAAAATAGATTTTTGATTCAATTTTGAGTTCAAAAATAGATTTTTGAATAAGAATTTGGACTTATTTCAAGAAAATCGATTTTTTAAACATTTTTTTTTGATTTTTTAAAAATTGATCCATACTTTGCCCTCTCATTAGAATCAATAGCTATAGGATTGATTTTCTCTTTCGGTCTTCTTCTATAGATAGACAATAAATTTGTCATTCCAAACGCCATGCACTCATCATTTTCGGCCAATGATAGAGTTAATACTGGAGCTGCGGTTTTCATGCTGTAAATCAGTTCAAAATCTCCGGTATCCACACGAAAGACGTTGATGCGTTTATCCAGTCCACCAGATAAAATTCGGGTTTTGTTGGAGGCAAAGCATAGTGAGGTCACCTAAAAAATAGATCAATTTTGAGTCAAAAATTGATTTTGAAAAATATTTTGCTCCAAAATCGATATTTGAGTCAATTTAGACCATTTTTTTGACTCAAAAAATTGATATTTTTCTACAATTTTAGACCAAAAAATAGACTTTTGACTTAATTTTTTGGCACAATGAACCGATTTTGGATCTATTTTTGGTTCAAAAATTTCGACTACACACCGTTTTATGGTGGTGCTCCAGCACGTGCATTAATCTTCCGCCGTTTGTTATGTCCCATAATTTGATCACTGGCCCACCGGCTGTGGCTATTATACGGTCTTTGGGAAAAATTAATAATTTCTCCACTGGTGCACCATGGTCCATAGAAATCATAGCGTTTTCTCCAGACGCCCGAGTGTCCCAAACTTTTATAGTGTGATCATATGAGCCTGAAAAATTTTTGATTTTTAGAAAAAAGGTTTTTTTAAATCGGTTCTAGGAAAAGCTACAACGGGTTTTTGTTGTTATCAGTTTCCCGTTGTCACTTTTCTTAGAACCTAAAAAATTTTTATGATTAAAATTTTCAATTTTGAGATCAAAATCGATGAAATTTGATTTTTTAATCACAAAAATGATTTTCGAGATTAAGATTTTTTCTTAAAAAAATAATTTTCTTCGATTTTGGTGCTCAAAAATCAATTTTCACTGATTTTGAAGCTAAAAAAATCGAATTTTGTATGAGATCATAAATCAAATTATTTATAACTTTTTCACAATTTCACAACCTGTGGCCAAAACATGTTCATTTTCCAGTGAAAAACTGCCGCTACGAATATGATCTTTGTGAGCTGCCATCTCCCACAAGGGAGATCCTCCTTTCGATACCGACAAATCCCATAATTTCACTACTCCATCATCCGCAAACGTGGCCACATTTTTTCCTGAAGTGGTAAAACCCACACCATGAACGGGCACGGAATGTGCTTGAAAAGACCGCAGGGCGTTTCTTGGACCACCTGCTCCTTTATGAGCATCGAAAAAGTGGACATAGCCATCATGAGAGCCAACACCTGAAAAATAAGAGAACATAAACTGTCTGAAAATTAGTTCAAAATCTTTTTTGGTCCCATTTTTTTATAATGGGTCAAAAAATCATTTTAGGTACCTAGCAAAGCTCCATCATGTCTATATGTAGCCCCATAAACAACACTTTTAAAACGACTATGTATAGAAATTGGCTCGCAAACAGTCGTATCAAATATAGTAAGCTAAAAATTTGCAGTCACCAAAATTTTTAAAATCAAATCCATACTCGAATACTACTAGTAGAAGCCAAATAATAAGGATCAACTGGTGAAAAAGCAGAGCTTGAAATATTACCAGGCTCTTGAAACACGGCTAGTTCCTTAAATAATTGGGTTAAAATTATTTAAGTATCAAAATTACTTTCATTCGATCCCAATAAAGATGATCATCACTTAGGCTGTCTTCAATTGGCTGCTCGGTCAGCGGTTTCAAAGGTTTATAGGAATACATTTAGGCTAAAAAAATTTTCTTATAGAGAACGATTAGTGTTTGTATGTCTGTTAGGACAAACATTTGAAGGTGCGATCCAAACTCTTCTCACCAAAGAGTTTTAGGGGAAGATGAGAAAAGACAATTGACACCACTTTTAGGGGGTACCCCCCTCAAAAAAATTCCACGACCACACATGTGTTTGGGTGTTGTCTGACCCCCTAACTTCAAAAGATGTGTACGCGTACTCAAAATCTTTTTAGACCATTATTTTTTTATTTTGTCGAGCAATAATAATAAAATTATGATTTTTCACGAAATGTTCAATTTTTTCACTCAAAATAGGTACTTTTTTACCAAAAAAGCCCAAATTTTCATCAAAAATTGTAAATTTTTGAGCATTTTCAATTTAAAAACAAGCACTTTACAAAAAAATTTCGCCTGCGGAACTGGTTTTTTTGCTTTTTAATAAGAATTTGTAACAATATCAGGGGGAGGCAAAAGTTCGGGGACACTACCCCCTCGGATTTTGCGTTTTTTGGTGTTTTCAATATAAAAAAACGCAAAATCCGACAGGGGTAGTGTCCCCAAACTTTTGTCGGTCTGTCCCCGAACTTTTGCCTCCCCCTAATAAAATTTCCACACGGAGCGCAGCGACAAAAAGTTGCCAAAAATTTTACACTTCAGCCTCTCCAAAAATTTTTCTGGCTACGCCCCTGGTTGATGGTTTGGATCGCACCTTCAAAAGTTAGTCCTTACGCACACATACAGGGGGGGGGGGCAAAAGTT
>JAQGBS010002354.1:0-13326 GCA_034698545.1 Acrobeloides obliquus | reverse complement strand
TTCGCATCAAAACGACTGATTGCTTTTGGATCAACATAAGAAAGGTGCTCCATACCAGGAAGTGGCTCTGTCAATGGAATGTGGTTGAAATTTCGTGGAATCTAAAATATTTTTTCCGATCAATTGCCAATATCCAACATAGGTGAACAGGGGTGCCAATCCTATATACCCAGTAGAAAGGGACAGTCCCCATCACCCACTCACGAGAAATTTTTTAAATTTTGAGAAAAAATCACTCATACCAAGGTAATTTTGACAAAATCTTGATAAAATTTCATCCACCTACCCTCTTAGGCCAGTGTCCTCCCCCTACTGGAGGGGGGGGGGGGAATGTGTGTGACATTTATCACCCGCTGTTCACCTTAATAGCGTATTCAAGGAATCGATTGCACCCATTCCCGGCGCTTGAAAAAGCTTCCTTGCCCCTGATTCAAGGAAATGAGTATTTTGTATTGAAACGAAAATCGAACATGTACTAATTTCCTTGAATCAGGGAAGCATTTTCAAGGTTCGAGAATGCACACAATCGATTCCTAACATAAAATTAGCCCTAATAGGGTCATTTTTGAAAAAAATTTTCAGGTCAAAAAAACATGAAAAAATCGCCCAACTTTCGGTTTTTTCGATACACCCTGTATTTAAGAAGATAACTTACGTTTTGTTGAAGAAATCGTTGTAAAATAAGCAATGATGGTGAACATGATTTACCATTTAAAAAGGCATAATTTCGAGAAGAAAGACACCTAAAATTCTATTCATAACTAAAAAATCTTAAAAACAGAAATGTAGCAAAAATTTTCAAAAATCTTAATGGCCTCTCATTTGAATTTTTCAATTTATTTTATTCCTTGACTTAATTTTATCAAATTTTCACTAAAAATGCCCCTTTTTCATAAAAATTCATCATACCCAGACACGTTTGGGAGAGGCAATCCGGACAATTGCCCCCCGTCAGAAAAAATTTTGAAAAAAATCATAAGGGTATCCCCTTATGTTTTATCCAAAACCACAGGTACCTGCGGATCCAAAACGACGGCACTAGGCCCCTCGTGACGACACGAATTCACGGCCATTCGTTACGGCCTCTCGTTACAGAAGTTGTTTATGATTTCCCCCTCCCCCATTTTTGAAATCCTAGCACGCCTCTGGCAGCCCGTAACAAGCGGATTCTGTAACGAGAGGCCGTAACGAGTGGTCGTGATGAGTGTGCTCGGTAATGAGAGCCGCGAACGAGCGCCCGTAACCGTAACAAGGGGCCTAGTGACAAAACGACAGGTACCTGTGGATTTTGGACTTTGGGTCATTACCTCCCTCCCCCTGTCAGGAAATCCTGGCTACATGCCTGATCATACCCCCTCCATAAGGACACCACTAAAATTGGGAGATCTCTCCCCCCAATAACGAAATTCGAGTTGCACTACGCTAACTTAAAATTACCTTTTCGACAATAGCTGATTACGCTGAAAAGCTCGGCCAAACTTCAGCATAATTCAAGATAACAATACGGATATCTAAAAATAGTCATTCAAATAATTCCCTTTTCTGTTTTTTATAGAATTTTTTAGAGAACAATATTTTTTCATTAAATTTCATCATTCTCCGCCAAAAATCGTCATTTTCAGCTTAAAAAAAGGCAATTTTCTATGAAATTTCTAGTTTGAAACTTCGACCCCAATTTCGTTTCGACCCCCAAATTTCGATTTCGACGCATCACTAGTTCATACATGGCCATTTAAATGTTACAGCATGTCCAAAAATGAAGGTATCGTTAAGACCATGCATGGTCTTAATGATACCTTTATTTTTGGACATGGTATAACATTTAAATTTTCCGCAAAAAATTCCTTTCATAACATGAACCAAATTAATTTGAATTCGAGCATTTTTCAGTAATTAGCGTCAAATTTATTTTCAAATTTTTAGAGGGGATCTATACTCCATTCCAAGGGCACTAGGCCTTTCATTACCATTACGGGTTTTTTCGTGACATTTGGAGCCGGCAACGGCACTTTTCTTAACATTTTTACCGGTGCCGATGCTTTTTTATGTGTCCTCAGGGTGAACGGCACCGGTGCTAAAACTTTGGCGATGCCGGAGCCTTTCACTCCCTCCCAGCTGCGTACCGTTTGGTTTTACATTTTTAGCTATGGAAAGATTGGATAAGCAAGTGAAGTCAACACTTAAACAGGCTTTTACTGAACTATTAGCACCTAAAGCTTTACAAGAGGATATCCGCAAATACTATAATCGTGAATTGAAATTGGAAGAATGCGCAGAAGTAAGAAAGAAAGCAATTGAAGAACTTCTTTCTAAAATTGATCAGTTGACGAATGATATTTATGAACAATACGACGTAAGTCTACTTTTTTTATGTACTTTAAAGGGGGTGTAAAGTAGGGTCGAGTAGAAAATTTTTTGAATTTTTTAACAAGTGACCCTTTAGGGGTAATTTTATGCGAAAAATCGATTGCGCGCATCGAAAAATTCTCAAAATTTTTCGGGTATGTTGGGATTAAAATTTATAACCCCTAATTTTAATGCAATTTTTTCATCTTTTGACCCCCAGAAAAATTTTTCAGAATTTTTTGATGCGCGCAATCGATTTTTTGCATAAACTTACCCCTAAAGGGTCACTTGTTAAAAAAATTTTCTACTCGACCCTACTTTACACCCCCACCTTTAAATGCCTTTAAAAAATTAGCTTTGGCAATAGCGTATTCAGGGGCTTACAGAATGGGCCAAAAAACCATACTTTTGCGTTTTTGGTGAAAAATTTTCAAAAATCGCATGAAATCTAGGTGATTTTTGAAAAAAAAATTGTTGAAAAATTTTCACCAAAAAAAGGCAAAAAAGCAAAAATTCTATTTTTCATTTTGCTGAAATAATTGGGGCCCCATAAACACGTTGGACTTGGATTTATGGTTGGAAATTATGTTTAATTTCAGTGTCCTGTGGCTTTATTAACTCTTAATACGGTGATATGCCTTTGAGTTAAATAAATAAATTTTTTATGCTTGTCCATTAAAAATTGATTTTTAGCTCCGACCAATTTTTGCTGAAATAGAAGAGGCTGTGAAGAAACAGTATAAGGATGGATCTAGTGGTTGGCGACCAAGTGATGATCCAAAGATGGACTCTTTTGCGGTTAGAAGATGTTTCTTAACTCAAGCTATAAGCGAATTATCGAATTACAAGTCCAATTTAGAGACTCAATATCAGGTAAGCATAATAGGAGATTTGGGACAATTTAAAAAAATCGGTGGAAGTGAACTTTGATTGCCTTATTTTCACTTTTTGTATTTGGAAGCATGAATTTGTTATAAACTCTTCATTTTTTCTTATCTCAACGGGCCGTTGTTATAAGAAAACACCAATCACCCAACAGTTTTCTCGCCAATTGACAACCACGCAGGGATGCATGTTATGGTCATCTCTCTGTAAACCATTCGATCAACTTTGTCAACCCTGTAACCGGATCCCGCACAGAATATCGATCTAAGTGGCAAAAATTCAAACACAAGATCAAGAAGTTCTTTGGTCTCAACCAGATCGAGCATTACGACGATTATCTCCAAGAATTCATGTGGCGAGAAGATTTTGGTGACGGCCAACAAGTACTTTACAATTTCTGGAATCAAGTCTCCGTGCTCTACCCATGTCTTCGTTAAGTGATTGGTGTTTTCTTATCTCAGCGGCTCTCTTTAGGGCCAAATATTAACAAGAATTACATGTCTATTTCTTGTTAAAACAAAGGTTTCATATTTCGGGAATGCGAAATTTGGATTCCTCGCATAAAAATACCCCTAGAGAGTCATTTTCGAAAAAAAATTCACTACATCGACATCAGTGGCGTAGAAAGATTCTCGGGAATGGATGGGAGATCTACCAGTTTAGGGAAGCAACTACTCCTTAAATTTGTTTTGACCGGTCAAAGGACGGCCAAAACGGGGGTCTTATGATTTTTTTCCATCTTTCGGCTAGAATGAAGGGAGAACCATCTTACTGCAATTTAATCATTTTTCTTATCTTACAAATCAGACATTTTTAGGAATCAGTATCGAAGTATACCAGCATCAAAGATGATATCACAAAAGAGTTGAATGAAATGTAGATATTATTGGAATAATTTTTTATGACGTGTATTTTATGTTATATTACAATGATGTACTTGTTTAGTACTTGGCCAAATCACTAATCAAATTTGACATTTTTTGATTACAGGGTGAGTAAAAAACCGTACTTTTGCGTTTTTGGCGAAAATTTTTCAAATTTTTGTTCAAAAATCACATGAAAATATCCCTTATAGGTGGTTTTTGAAAAAGAATATTTTTGAAAATTTTTCACCAAAAAACGCAAAAGTACGATTTTTTTGGCTTACCCTGTAAATTGATCAATTATTTACCATGTATTTTGTCGATTAAATTTGCTTTTATAAAAGATATTTCCATTAAAAAAATTGGTACTACTAAGGATTAGCGAGCCCACGATTAACGTAAATTTTTTAGCTTTTTTGGAGTACATTTTCCGAAAAAAACATCGTTTTCATGTTTTTGTCAATATGCTCAATCGATTTCCCGCATAAATGTTACTCTAGAGGTCATTTTCCACTATAAATTGAAAAATTCATTAAAAATTGAAAAATCCGTCAAAATTGAAACATTCGACAAAAATCGAAAAATTCATCAAAAATTTAAAAATTCGTCAAAAATTGAAACATTTAACAAAAATTGAAAATTTCACTAAAAATTGAAAAATTCGTATAAAAAAATTAAAAAAGCTAAAAAAAATTTTTTGAAAAAAAATCACATTAAATGGGCTCGCTAATCCTTAGTAGTACCAAAAAATCTATCTCAAATAGTTTCAAAAATGCTCAAGCAGACACATTTAAGTGACATAACTCACCTGCTAATTGTCAATGAAAGATGAGACGAGAGAGCGATCCGCGGTTTCGTTGTAAACCTCAGCATAGAGAGATTCATCATCACGATATCATCTTAGTTTGATTTATATGTTCACAGGTTTTTTGAATTATTAGTGTCGTGAAATATTGAATGAAGAATTTTGAAATTGAAAAAATACGCTGCTAATTTTTTACATTATTGCATAGCAATATTTTTTTTATACATTATTGCATAGCAATATTGCATAGACTTTTCTATGCTGTGAATTTGAGACACACATGGCTTTCTATTTAATCATATTTACTCTAATTTTTATACTTGATCATAATTCGGCGCAATATGCTGGTGGTGATCGAACAACACAAGGTTATTCACATAAAATTTAGAAAATTTGGTACTACTAAGGATTAGCGACCCAAAATGACAGGGTTCAAAATTCGGAAAAAATTGCTTTTTTCTAAAAATGGACCTCGGTTTTTTGCGTGCATTTTCGATGCGTGAAAATGCTTCCGTGACCTTGATTCAGGGTCGGTGTATTTAAGCGAAAATTACATTAAAAACTAAAAATTTTGATTTTCGCTTCAATACACCGACCCTGAATCAAGGTCAAGGAAGCATTTTCACGCATCGGAAATGCGCGCAAAAACCCCTATGGGAATCATTTTTGAAAAAAAAGATAAAATTTTTTCCGAATTTTGAACTCCCCTCTGTCATTTTGAGTCGCTAATCCGAACTAGTACCGAAAATTGATTACTATCTTTTCAGAGCTGAGCTTATTGGAGTGGAGCTCAGGAATTCGGATTGGCAATTGCCAAGAAGATGCTTCTGGTTTGGAATTGATAGAGCCATTGAAACGTTCCCTAGCTAAAATGATCACTCGACATTGTAAAAATTCTACTGCTTGTCGTCTACGGGAGCCGTTAGTTTTTTTCAAGCTATTTATATTTTTTTCAATTCGATTTTAGAGTAGAATTTTCGGCGCATCAGATTGTATTATTTGATGGCTATCCGCGGCGAGAAAACCGTGGTGTAAATTTTCGATTTTTTGTCATTCTTCCTTATAATGCTATCCCTATCGAGAGGAAAATTGACAAACCTTTGCTATCTAGTAAAATACTTGCAGGTATTTTCTAGCACGGCTCTCAAACTTTGAAATTCACATAGAAATCGAGTCCAAGTTGAGGGCCACCACTAATCTGTTCGGAAATTTTAGACTTCACTAATTTATCACTAATAACATCACTAATTCCGTTCGGACGCATTCAGAAACGTTCTGACGCGTTCGGAAATGTTCGGACGAGCGCCCGAACGTTTCCGAACGCAATTAGTGAAGTTATTAGTGAACTAAAGTCCGTTCGGGAGCCGTCCGAACGTATTAGGGCCACCATTAATACGTTCGGACGGCTCCCGAACGGACTTTAGTTCACTAATAACTTCACTAATTTCGTTCGGAAACATCACTAATAGGCGTTCTGACGCGTTCTGAAACGTTCGGATGCGTTCGGGCGCTCGTCCGAACGCGTCAGAACGCCTATTAGTGATATGTCCAAACGGATTATTAGTGATAAATTAGTGAAGTCAAAAATTTCCGAACGAATTAGTGTCGGCCCTTAGTGGCGGCCCTCCGCAGGGGTTTGTGTAAAACTTTTTTAAAATTCGACATTTTATAGGTTCAGTTTGAACTCGATTTTTATGCGAATTTCACAATCTGAAAGTCCTGTTTTCTAGAGATGCATAAGTTATAAAATTTGTGACAATCCTTATGACAATTGACCAGAAATATGCGAATTTTGAAAATCGAAAAATTCATAAAAAAATTGAAAAATTCGTCAAAAATAAAAAAATTCATAAAAATTAATGAAAAATTGAAACACTCGTCAAAAATCGAAAAATTCGTCAATTTTTGACGAATTTTTTGATTTTTGTCGAATTTTTCGACTACTACGCACTAGGGGGGCCACCCAAGTGAAAATTTTTTTCTGGAAATGACCCCTCTAGGGGTAAAAACGTGCGGGGGAATTCGAATTTGACATTTTCAAAGCGAAAAAATTCTTCCCTGATCCAAGAAAGACCTGTGTATTGAAGCGAAAAGTCACAAAAATGTGATTTTTTTACTTTTTGCTTTAATACACAGGCCTTCCCTGAATCAGGGAAGCGTTTTTTCGCTTCGAAAATGTCAAATCTGTCCAGTTGTCACAGGATTGTCACTTTGTGTGCAACTTGTGATCCCTAGTATTTTCTATATGATGAACATTAATTCTTATTATATAATATCATTTGATTAGATGTGCTGAGAGCCCAGCATTCAGAATTCTCGAATGTTCTTGGCTGGCATGTGATCAGCTATGAAAGATTTCCTCGTTTCGATCCAGTTACTACTTTTATGAATCGTGCTCTAATACCTATCGGAGTGGTGGCCGCATTGTTTATGCTATTCCTAGCTTACTGGTCTTCCACCATAAGGTTATATTATCATATATTACATAAAATTGTTCTGAGGAGGGGCCACCCACATGAAAAATTTTTCTGGAAATGACTCCTCTAGGGGTAAAAATATGTGAGGAATCCGAATTTGACATTTTCGAAGCAAAAAAACACTTCCCTGATTTATGGAAGGCCTATTGAAGCAAACAGTAAAAAAATCGCATTTTTGCGACTTTTTGCTTCAATTCCCTGAATCAGAAAAGCATTTTTTGACCCCTCTCTAGGGTAAAACATACGGGGAATCCGAATTGAACATTTTCGAAGCGAAAAAACAGCATACACAATAACGGGACGAACAAGAAAAGGGACACAAAACGGGACGATGAAGGGAATTAGAAGCACAACAACACAATTGTCGTCCCGTTCATGTGTTGTTTGAACGATCGATCCATTCCTTTCTTGTCTATGCCGAAAAAATGCTTCCCTGAATCAAGGAAGCATTTTTTCGCTTCATAAATGTCAAATTCGGATTTCCCGCATTTTTTTACTCCTAGAGGTGTCATTTTTAGAAAAAATATTTTTGAAAATTTTTTCACGTGCCCCCTCCCTATTGTGAGTAACTCCAAATTTTTTTCTTGAAAGCTATTTTTAGTAGTTCAACTTATGCCGGCGGTGAAGGTTGGAGTGTAAGTGGATCCACGGGTGGAAAGAATGCAGCCTATAGGCGAACGTTGGAAATAATAGAAGAGCAAAGGAAAAAGTTGCCGCCACCACCACCACCTAGCGAAAAGTTGAAAGCCGAGCATATTCTTGTAGGTGATGGCTATTCTCGTCGTCCCGAGATTATCTTAGATGTGAATAGGTAATTGTTTTTATGTGAAATCAAAATCACACGTGGGCTGCGGGGTGTCGTGACAACAGGGCAGGGTCGGAGGGTTGTGCCGAGGGGTCAAGGGGGTTGTGCCGAGGGGTCGAGAGGATTGTGCCGGGGGGAGGAAAGAGGGTCGTGCCGGGGGAGGTGATTTTATTATTTTGGTCTGTCGTAACAACAGACCAGGATTGTGGGGTTGTGCTTTAAAAAAAATTACGACAAACTACGCACCCACGTGTGATCAAAATACACAATCTTTCTTAGAGTGTCATTTGAAGACACTGAGCCAAGAGATGCCTTACACGAAGCTATTGCTTTTCAACCGAGAGAATCGATTAGTACCACAGACTCAAATCTGTATGCTGGAAGAACTTCGTATGTTATATAATATTAAAGTCCGTTTCCGTCGCCAATGGGAAAAAAGTCTGGGCGTTGGCCAAGTGGTCCAAGGCGTCGCCCGTCCGATCTGGCAAGTTAAGCAACGTTGGGCCCACAGTTTCGATCTCATAGGACAAAATTTTGATTTTCAAAAAAATTTCTTTTACAAACAATGCTCCATTTTTGGTAAAAGAATCTTTTTGAAAATCAAAATTTTTGCCCTAGCGGGATCGAACTTGCGGCTCAACGTTACTTAACTTGCCAGATCGGACGGGCGGCGCTTTGGACCACTTGACCATCGCCCCGAACTTTTCTCCCATTGGCGGCGGAAACAGAGTTTATTTGAGTTTTTGAGAAGTTGAACTTTATTTTAGAGGGAAACATTTTCGCCGTCCTAGTGTCATCGATGAACACCGGAGAGAGAAGCGCAAATCTCGGGGTAGCATGTTTGCCGGAAGACCTCGAGACAAAAGCACAGATGGCCCAAAACGTTGGAAAACGGGTTCTATCATGTTGAGCAATTTCTGAATCTATCGTAATAGGTTGTTCGGAGCTACTTCGGCTCTTCTACCCTCTTACCTCATTGAACTTGGTCTAAACACGGAAAATTTCTCAAAAATGACCCCATAGGTAATTTTATGTGGGGAATTGATTGTGCACATTTTTGAACCCTGAAAATGCTTCTCTGACCCTGATTCAGGGAAAATTTGTATGTTTTTAGAGCGAAAATGGTCATTTTTCGCATGCTCAAAAACCCAAGTTTTTCTCTTTCAATTTGGGTTTTTGAACATGCGAAAAATGACCATTTTTGCTTCGTTAATACACAATTTTCTCCTGAATCAGGGTCAGGGAAGCTTTTTCAGGGTTCGAGAATGTGCGCAATCGATTCACCGCATCAAATTACCCTCTATGGGGAGTCATTTTTGAGAAATAAAAATTTCGATTTTAGACCACGTTCAATCAGGGGTATAAGAGCCGACAGTAGCTCCGGTTGTTCATTTCTTGTGATAAATAAAAGAGCTTTACTACTATAATAGATTTCTAAATGATAGATTTTGATTAAAAATAAATATCTAAGCGGATGCAGCGATTTTTTGGTTTGAGCCGAACACACGGTCTAAGTGCGGAGTAACGTGGGAGAAAATTTCATCGATTGTTCCTTCTGCTGCTATCTAAAAATGGTGATTTCAACTAGGAAAGTGTTGCTATATAGTCAACCCTCCATAAAAAAATCGAAAAATTCATAAAAAAATTGAAAATTTGTCAAAAATTTAAAAATCTCGTCAAAAATTTGATAAGCATAGAAATATAGGGGATGGGAGCCTCCCACCCTGATACAGCCGCATGAGGCCCGAAAAATGAAAACGTACCGCATGCCGCAAGGAAAAAATGAAAAGCGTACCGCATACGCTTGCGGCACGTTAAAAAAATTTTTGACGTGAAACGCGTCGACCAAAAAAGGTCGTCAAACGTACCGCAATCGCTCTGAACGACCATCCCCTTATACACCTATGTTGATAAGTGTCCCACAAATAGTGAACTAGCTCCACTTACTCTAACTAGCTTATTCTTCTTCTCATAATGGTCGGTTACAGGCGCAGTAGCATTATTGAAGGTAGCTAATCGCTTTTTAATAGTTTCTATGTTATCATCACATCGACCACTAAAACAAATTTTCGAAGTTCACTATGTGCTGTACGACTGTTACCTAGTTTCGGCTCTTTTTAAACAGCGTTTCACCAAAGTGTCTTCACTTACATCGAAGAAAAGCACCAATGTTGCGGGTTGGATCTAAAATATTGTAGCATTGGCATATATACGGCTTTGCTATATGCCTACTTCACTTTCGAATTGATCACCTTGTTTGACTTCTCGTGGGTATCCATCGATGAGGAAACCCTTGCTTCCTTTCTTCACTTCATTCACCATAGCTTCTTTGATGAGATCAAGTACGACTTCCTAAAATTCATCAACATCAATTAGTTTGGATAACGCATAAACTTTATTTTGGATATACTTTATCGAATCGCATATTTAATGATCTTTTGGGCATTGGCTCTAATGGAACGAAGAGGATGGAACGAAACGAATAAAATAAAACGAATTAAACGACATAATGAAACCAAATTCAGGGTTTTCGTGTCAATATTCAGACAAATTCAAATCCGAATTATGTCTCGAACATTGGAGTATAACCTTTAATTGAAGCAAAAACATGCCATCAATTTTTGACAAATATTTCAATTTTTGACAAATGTTTCAATTTTTTTTACGAATTTTCGATTTTGACGAATTTTAAAATTTTTGATGAATCTTTCAATTTTTGTCGAATTTTTCAATTTAACAAACTAACCAATGGAACCAACTCTCCAGCCTCCATAATTTTGACTAGTTGTGCTCCACGAGCAGACCCCGATTGCACTTCAGCTCGTAGCAAATCTCCCGAGCTTAGATGAGACAGCCCATATTTGTTTACAATTCTTTCACATTGGGTTCCTTTGCCGGAACCAGGTCCACCTACAACAAACTTTTTATCCTATTACTTATTAACACATTTTTACCAACAATGAAGAAAATTGGTACATTCGCATTTTTCAATGGTGTCAGATCGATTTGCTTACGCTCAATAGTCTAAAAGAGAGAAAAATGGTAAAGGACCAGTCGAGTGGGAAAAAAGTTGCCACTTTTTGTTGATATTCGGAAAGTTCATGAAAAATGAAGCATTTTTTATTTTTACAGTAAATTCTAAATCGTTGTAGTTTTCGAGAAAATTGCGTTTGAAATTTTGAATTTGTATACATGTTTTCGTTGTAATACACAAACTTTTTTGAAATTTTAAATCGATTTGTCCAACTTTCATAAAATGAACATTGTAGCAATTTTTTAGCTAAATGCGACGAACAAAATGACACCAAATTTATCCAATTTGAAAATTGTTTTGAGTTATTGAAACGAAAACCCTGAATCAGAATTTTCGTTTCAATAGCTCAAAACAATTTTCAAATTGCTAATTTTCATGTCATTTTGTTCGTCTCATTTAGCTATAAAACATTGCTACAATGTTCATTTTATGAAAATTTAAAAAATCGATTTACAAATTCAAAAAAGTTTGTGTATTACAACGAAAACATGTAATTTCAAACGCAATTTTCTCGATAACTACAACGATTTAGAGGTTGTCGTAAAAACAAAAAATGCTCCATTTTTCATGAACTTTCCGAATATCAACAAAAATTGGCAACTTTTTTCCCACTAGACTGGTTCTTTAACATAAAAAATTACATAACACATACCATTTTGAATTGGGAATAAATGGTGAATAGTTTTGTCTAGTAGTGTAAAATTGATGCCAGTTCAAGTGCGGCACAATATGTCTGACCCGGATGCGGATTTGAGTGATCTTCTCTCTCACATCAAGCAGTAGGAGATGTGTTATTGGTTCTTGAGTAATAGAACTAGCGTCCGGGTTTTTTCAGTTAGTCTTAGATCTTTTTATTCACAGGTTTTACGTGCTGTTTGAGTCAAAACAGCGAACAAATGCACACGAGCACATAAAGTTGATCAATCATGAACAAAAAATAAATATTTTTGTGATGTAATCGAATCGAAAACTAAAACTTTTTATGGGATTTTATAAGACCATTTGAGTTCCATTCGTAAACATGGAATCAATCAACAAAGCATGTACTCGTCTTGTTGACAGGAAATACTCTGGATATAAAGTAGAGAGCAGCACTCTTTTGAGTGTTCTCTAGTTTATATCCATGTATGAGAACTCGATGTCACTAGCAACGCGAGAAAAGTCTCTTTTAAAAAGAATACATCTAATCTAGATTTTATCTAGTGATAAGCACATGAAAATTTTATGAATTTATTTTTTGAAAGTTTGATGGAAATAATGTAGTAAAAATGTAGGAGCTACTACACAATAGGGGGGGGGGACCACCCACGTGAAAAACTTTTTTCGATTTTTGATGAACTTTTCGATTTTGAGGAATTTTGTGATTTTTGACAAATTTTTAAATTTTTGACGAATCGCATTTGTTCGAAAAAATTTTTCTGGAAATGTCCCCTCTAGTAACATGCGGGGCGTCTGAATTTGATATTTTTGAAGCGAAAAAGCGCTTCCCTGATTCAGAGAAAGCTTTGTATTGAAACGAAAAGTCGAAAAATCGCATTCTAAATCGCATTTTTGCGACTTTTCGCTTCAATGCATAAGCCTTCTCTGAATCAGGGAAGCGTTTTTCGCTTCGTAAATGTCAAATTCCGAATTTGACATTTATAAGAATTCCTCGGATTCAAGCAATCTGTATATCGACGCGAAAATTGAGAAAATCATTGGTTAACTATAATATTGTAATATAGTTAACCAATGATTTAATCCAATTAACAAATGATTTTTCCAAATTTTCGCGTCGATATACAGCTTGTCTTGAATCTAAGAAATTCTTATAAATGTCAAATTCGGATTCCCCGTACATTTTTACCCAAAAGGGGTCGTTTTTAGGCAAAAATCGCATTTTTGTGACTTTTCGCTTGAATACACAATACGCCTTGCCTGAATCAGGGAAGCGTTTTTTTGTTTTGAAAATGTCAAATTTGGATTCCCGCATGTTTTTACCCCTAGAAGTGTCATTTCTAGAAAAAAATTTCGAAAAAATTTTTCATTTTTTGAGTCACCCTTATCTTGGTGTAATAAAATATATCGACAAATATATTAAATACATACTAAAGTGACATAATATAAGGAAT
>JAQGBS010002353.1:0-13329 GCA_034698545.1 Acrobeloides obliquus | reverse complement strand
CTAATCTTTTTTTCTACAATATTCTACACCTTTTAATTAACAATTCTAGGAGAAAAATTTTTGAAAAATTCTTTTTTGTATTTTTTAAAAATTTGTTGAATTTTTCACTTTTTTGCAACTTTCTAAGGCTAATAACTTTTTATGGCACCAACCATTTTTTTCGGAAAAAGCTACTTTGTTTTTCTCCCTATTGGGCTCATATGGAATGAGAGGGTACCCCCTGAAAAAATTATCTCTAAGGGGGTGGACCCATGATCGACCACTCATTTTTCTTCTTTCACCATCCCTAACACATGGTATAAGCCCTGCACTTTTTGGAGATCACCATAAAAAATCGCCTGTACATACGAACGAACACAAGCGCTTTATATATTGTAAATAAACTAGTATGATCAGGCTGATTCGGTACAACAATCGGTTTAGTGTTCTTCAATTTTAACATCTGCATCGCCTTATTCACTAGCTATTTAATATACTCTCGATAAGGCTTGATAAAATATAAAAGAGTAAATGTATTTCCAAAATTGGATAAAGTGTCATAAAAGATTTCTAAGTTCGATAGTGAGTGATATTTTGTAATCTAATACGATAACGGCAAGCTCAGTATGTAAATGAAGGGTTTCCTGAGTGAATGCCTTTTGAACAGTCGTGAAATTAGTCGTTACTGGGGGGGGGGCAAAAGTTTCAGACCAGGTGGACAAAAGTTTCAGACAATTTTCACAATACATTTTACAACAAAGATATAATATTTTTATTTTAATCTAAGTACGTATATTATGTATGTACAAAAAATAAGCACCGTTTAAATTATCTGAAACTTTTGGCCACCACTTTCGAACAATAAAAATATAGATACAAATCAAAAGCATAACTAATAAGAAGACTATTACCTACTCTACTTTATTAAATTCATATTATTAAAAATTCTAATTACACAAATAAAAAATGATTATTTTAATCCTGCGGCTCGGTAGGGGGCGTCGGCTCAGTAGGTGGCGTCGGAAGCTCAGTAGTCACTTCTTCAATACTCTGCAACCCAATTTCTTCGCTTTCAGCCGTCCCTAATCCAGACGTGGAAGTAACGAACGAATCCACTATGCTTTGGAGTGCATTCTATAAAAATACATTTAAAAGCGAATGCAGCAGAGGTAACATACTCCAAAACACAGTCTCTTCTTCTTCTTTACAACTCTTCCGCCGTGGTTATGGATGACGATCTTGACGGATCCGCTGATCTTAATTGAAAGCCTTTTGATGGTCATTCTTTGAGAAACTTCTTGCGTTGATTAACGGTGGTTCAACTTTTCAATCGGGCCTTTTATAGACACCTCAAAATTCGCATATTTGTCTCATTGCTACAATTTCATCGTAAGTATAAAAGGCGACTAGTTGATCACCGTTCGTCGAAGAACAATTGCTTCAGCTTTAAATCAAGTGATTCAGCTTTCAATCTTCGCTTCAAGAATCAAGTCATTGGGAGTTGATGTATATAGACAAGAACATGGTGCATTTAAACAAGACCCAAGGTGCAAAGACTATCAATGCACAGTCATGAGGCGATGGCAACGAGCTTACATCATCGTTAAGTAGCGTTTCAAGTGCTCTACTATTCTCATCGAAAAAAACCTTATATAAATAGCCTCAAGTGTGGCCACGCCCCAAACTGAACAATATATGCCACGATGGAGAGGACAAAAGTCTAAGAATTTTGACAACAATATGAGGGAAGTATCAAATACGTAGTTGGCCGCTAGGAATGGAGGAGGCACCTTTCTGATAAAATTCACTTTTGAAGAACAATTTTTTCGATAATCGGGAAAAACGTCATTTTTAATTGACAATTTTTCAGGCATGTGGGGCACTGGTCCCCGATGCACTTACTCTAGCTACGTCCTTGGAGAGTATCCTATCCCACTAGAAAAATTAGAAAATCGATTTTTAATTTTTACGTGGTACGTGTACTAATACGCTATAGAACTCGGAAAAACAGATCAGAAGCTCTGATTGCGAGAGATACTCGGGAGCGCCGAGGGTGCTCGGTGTCCAGTTGATTTCACGTAATAACTTTATATATAGCCATAAAAACAAATATGGAATTTCAACAAATACAAGTTGATTTAAAATAGCTAAAAAATCTTTCTAGGCCAAGAAAACACCACCACGAAGTGCCAACACCAAATGAAGGACAGAGCCGCCGACAATCTAAAAACAAGTTACACCCAATTTTTATCAAGTCACACCTTGTATTCAGATACCAATTTGTCGTCATTCATCTGCTTTCCGGCAAAAATCAATCTCTGTTGCTGAGGAGGGATGCCTTCTTTCTCTTCAACCTAAAAATATGGAGCTTCGATATAAAAAAGCCTACAAAAAGATGGTACATACAAATTATGGAAGTTGGAATTTTGTGGGGTCTCCTGAGGGAATGTCATTCATACTGTATGAAAGAAATTCACTCAGGAGACCATTCCTTAAACCACTTTTACAGCTGTATGAAAGAAATTCACTCAGTAGACACTTCGTTAAACCACTTTCACGACTCTTTAAAAAGTGGTTTAATGAAGGGTTTCCTGATTGAATGTCTTTCAAAGGGTTGTGAAAAGTGGTTTAAGGATGGTATCCTGAGTGAATGTTTTTCATATAGGTACATACAAATTATGGAAGTTGGAATTTTGTCAGATACATTCCCGGGGGGGGGGGGGGACTCCCTCACCTCTAACCAATCTGGCAAAAAGGCCAAAAATAAGACCAACCCTGCCTCGGATCGGCCGAGTTGGTTCCTTTTAAAAATCCTAATGGTCCCCATTATGTTTTTTATAAAAATTCTCTATTTTTTCAACCCAAAAAATCGAGCATTTTCATCTTAAAAACAAGCATTCTTCAAAAAAATTTTCGCCTGCGACGCTTATTTATTCATTATAGCAATTTAAAAGAATTTTCGCTGCGAGGAGTGTCGACCAAAAAAAGGTCATCAAAAAATTTTGTGGACCCAATCCAGCATCAAACCCTCTTATCTCCATTCCCGTTTGTCTACCCATGGAACATATGGTCAAAGTAGGGGTGCCAAGTCTGCTGATTGTTCAGAAAAGTGCTGACTTTTGAGATGTCAAATCTGGTAAAATCTAATTTTTGAGATGCGAAATCTTGTCAAATTTATAAGAAATATAATGAAAAATGAGCATCTTGCTGATTTTTGCTCCTAAAATCTGATTTTTGAAGTCTGATTTTGAACAAATGTTCTTGACATCCCTGGTCAAAGTCCAAAAAAATCGCCAAAGCGTTAAGTTCACTGGCTAATAAACCTACTCTCCAAGTTACATATCAGGTTGTTCCAAAAGTTTGCGGTCTTCACTTTTCACTTCCCATCTTCGAAGAAGAAAGTTGAAGTCTGCGAACTTTTGGAACAACCGAAAAATACCTTTTCTTTAATTCTATCAACTCGATCATTCGGCTCGATATCCAATTCGATTTCCTTACCAGTTAATGTCTTCACTTTAATCAACATGTTCGCTAGTTTCAATGGTTTCCAAAATTCGTAATATTATTTTAACGACTAAAAATTCAGAAAGTTATACAAAAAATTTGAAGATTTTATGTTCGCCGAAAAACTTTTACCCTTTGGGGAACCAAGGGAAAAATCGAATTTTCAAGTTCTCCAGACCGGCTGATTTTTGTATTGGGTTGTTCAAAAAGTTCGCGGACTTCAGGTTCGCCACTAATACGCACTAATTATCTCGACAGCGTTTTCGATCGCACTAATGTACACTAATTACTTTTCATCTCGAGAGCAGAGTTGGAAATTACCACACCAACGAGAATTGTTTTGAGTTAAGTAATTGCAGGGTGTATAAAAAACCGGAATTTGGGCGATTTTTTCATGTTTTTTCGCCCCGAAATTTTTTTCAAAAATCCTAAAAAGACCCATATAAGGATAATTTTATGCGGGAAATCGATTGCGCACATTCTCAAAGCTTGAAAATGCTTCCCAGATCTTGATTCAGGAAAATAAATGTGTATATAAAAGCGAAAAATACAAATTTACACACTTACTTTCCTGAATCAGGATCTGGAAGCATTTTCGAGTTTCGGGAATGGAAGCAATCGATTTCCTCGCATAAAATTACCTCTATATGGGTCACTTTAGGATTTTCGAAAAAAAAATTTCGAGTCGAAAAAACATGAAAAAATCGCCCAAATTTCGATTTTTTTATACACCCCGTAAATAGTGCGCTCGAAAACGCTGTTGAGACAATTAGTGCGCATTAGTGGCGACCCTCACTTTTTATACTCTATCGATAAAGTATTAAAAAAGTGAAGTCCGCGAACTTTTTGAACAACCCAATACTATGAGTTTTCGGCATGGAGAACTCGACTCTGAAAGAATTGTTTGATTTTGACAGCCGGAAAGAGTGACCCGGCCAATTTACACGTTACAAACTTGAAAGATTAAGACTGCTCGTCAGCTGATGTAAACAGCGGTTTACGATGTTAGCTGAGCCATAATGCATTACAACTCGTTGTATTGCAAAACGGCATTCTTTATAGCTTGACGAGACGAACAAAACGACACCAAATTTATCCAATTTGAACATTGTTTTAAGTTATTGAAACAAAAACTCTGATTCAGGCTTTTCGTTTCAATAACCCAAAACAATTCTCAAATTGGATCAATTTGGTGTCGTTTTGTTCGTCTCGTCGAGGTATAAATATAAAGAATGCCATCTTTGTTTTTTAAATACATCCAATAATTAAGTGTATTTTAAAAAAATGACAAATTCAGGGTTTTCGTGTCAATACACAGCTCAATTCAAATCGCAACGAGTTGTAACGCATTACGACTCAGCTAACATCGTAATCTCCATGTGTAATGCGACAGCTAACGCCGTAAACCGCTGTTTACATCAGCTGACGAGCAGCTTTAAGGGGGTGGGATGTGCAGATCTGGGACCAATTTCGGTCGAAAAATTTTGTTCTTTCGAAAAGTGACTTTTAGGGGTGATTTTATGCGGGGAACAAGAAAGTCACTTTTCGAAAGAAATAATTTTTCAACCGAGATTGACTCCAGATCTGCACCCTCTTTAATAAAATCGTTGGCAAATGTCATCTTTTTTCGTTGGCAACTGTCCTAAATTTCAAATTGTTTGAAAATACGACTTTTTTATATGAATTCTTCGATATTCAAAAGAAGTGCAGGGAAAGTCCGCAAAAAACCGCGCGGTGCATTCCGTTCTATTGCCAAGAAAAGTGAATTTTCAAAAAATTTACACACGGTCGCGTGCCACCGTGGTAAGAATTTGAGGGGAGGTGTCGGCGTAGCCAAACCCGATGGTAACTGGTCTGATGGGGCCCAGAAACCTAGGGCTTATGCTATAACAGTTGTTCATATGAAAAATGGAGTCGGCACTAGGTCATCTCTTACCCTTACGGTCGATCCTTACGCGGACATCCCTTATCGGTCTGTAGTCAGTTTCTCCATCACAGAAATATTTTCATGAAAAGTGATGTTCTACAAAGTTGCTATTGAGATCAGGGCAACAACTTTGTAGAACATCACTTTTTGTGAAAAAATGTAGAGTGACCGGGTAAGAAATGACTGGAGAGGATTGTCCGTAACGATAAGGAATGGCCTAGTGCCATGGAGCCAGACTTTTTTGTACACCCAACAGTGGCGTAGCTAGGGGGGGGGGAACCCGGGGTGGTTCCACCCCATTCCTAGAAAAATTTTTCCTAATGGTCCCCCTTTTTATGTTTTTCCCCAAATTTTTTCAAAAATCAATCGTTCCCTATTATGATTTTTCACCAAAAATGACCAAAATTACCTTTTTTTCACTAAAAAGGTCCTAAATTTTCCATTTTTCTACAAAAATTGACCTAGTCCATGGAGTCACACTTTTTTGTACACCCAAACACATGTGGCTAGAGAAAACCAGATTGTAAGATCGTATTCCAGTTTTACAGAATTAACAAAGCCGAAATTTTCAAAATGAAACTTTTTTACCTTTTGATATTTTTCAAAAATTGGATATATTATGATTTTTTAAAGATCTCAAAATGAGAAAATTGAAGAAGATTTTAATGGGAGCTTCGGTTTTGATTGCTCTAGTTTGGCTTTATTTTCATATGTCAACAGCTGGTGCTTCAACGTAAGTTGTGCTTGTAAAAGATTTTTTCTAACTTTTCTAGATTTATTCTAATCGATCAAACGATTCTAAATCAGCTTAATCAGCCGAATTCAACTGCTACCGTGCCTCAGAAAATTCTCTTTGCGAGCACAGATTGGCCAATTTGGAACATTTCCTCTGATCAAATTGATCCGATTACAATTGTGGATAACCCGAAGAAGGACTACCTGCTATTTGTTTTTCCGAATGAGACACGTGCGATCAAACGGTATTTCCTAGTGCCTAGTAGCGTGTCCGAAAAAACTTCGCGGGGGCTCAAAAACATAAGAATCACCTTTATATTTTTTTAAAATAAATTTTCCTCAAAAATCGAAAAAATCTCCCTTGTCCCCCTTACGTTATTTTTCGAAAATTTTTTTGTTGAATTCTTGAGGTTTTAGCCAAAAAACAGCTCCGCAGACACGAAATTTTTTGAACATGGCCGTTTTTTATAATGAAAATGCTCAGAAAATCACGATTTTTGGTGAAAAAATACAAAATTTAAGATATTTTTGATGAAAAATCATAAGGGGGGACCATTAGGTTTTTTGAAAAATTGAGGACAAAAAAATAAGGGGCGACCATTAGGAAAATTTTTTTCCGATTTCGGGGGACCGGACGCGCGGATACGTTACTGTCTGTATATACATTTTGTATATGAAATCTACAGGGTGGACTTTAAAAAGCCTGAATTTTGCCGAATTTGGCAAAAAATTTGAAGAAAAAATTGAAAAAATGACGATTTCATGGCTAAGTTAGCATTTTCAGAATTTTTCAATGTGCGCAATCGATTTCTCGCATAAATTTATCCCTAATAGATCACTTTTAGAAACAAATTTCGCAAATTTTTTCGTCAAAAAACGGCAAAGTTCCGGTTTTTTTAAAGTCCACCTTGTACTCTTTTTTTCAGTTTTCCTACAAATTCCACACTCATAAAATTGAAAAATGGCGCTACTGTTGAACTGTTAATCCCATCAAATGTTGATGAATTTATGTGGCGTTGGAATCGCGGTCGATTTTTGGAGTGCCACAAGGAAGTAGTGAACGGTCGAAAATTCACTTACCAAAGAATTTCACTAAGTTTTATCAAACGAATGAGCGAGTTTCAAGACTTTCTTGCAAAGCACAATGCAACTGCTTTTCTTCTCTTTGGAACTCTTCTGGGATGGCGTCGTGAATGCTCAATAATTCCGCACACATCCGATATAGATTTTGGTATGTTTCCTGGTGAACACTCAGATGCTCTCATTGAAGATCTCTCTTCGACTTATTCTGTGTTATGGTATTTGGGAAAGGTGCGGCTTTTATACGAATGTTGGTTATTATTCTATTTTTTCAGCCAGAAATGTCGTTCGAAGTGAGTTTTTACGTGGATGGCGTCAAAGTCGACTTATTCTACTTATATGAGCGTGAAAATGGGACTTATACCGGAGGATATCGTGTGCCACAGCGACAAAGAATCCAATTTAATTATCCAAAAATCCAAGGAATTTGTGCAGTCGACCTTTTGGACCACCTTATGTTTGTTCCATGCAATGTCGATGAATTTGTAGAGGTTGCTACTTTTAGCATTACAACTTCTATACCATAATTTTCAGGCTGATTACGGTACAAATTGGAGCTACGATAAGAACGAATTTGTTTGGGATAAAGACCCGCTTAATATCGAGGAACATGAATTTTACTCTGAAGAAGAATGGCAAAAAGTGTTCAAAAAATAGGGCCAATAAATCCAGCTTTTCCTATGACCTTGTACATTTGTGTTTTGATATGTCTTTTTGTTTGTTTTATGTTTTTTCTTGTACTTAGCTTTATCCGAATAAATATTTTTGGTTGAATTTATGGTTTATAAAATCTCTATTACCTTTCAACAACCGTCACTGATTTAGATAAAAATTTTTTCATTAACCCATAAAATCGGACATATTTTTTCTGGTAGTGACTTATGATGTGACTTTAGATTTTGCAAAAATTATGACAATCTCAATTTTTTATGCAATTTTCTTTATTAGAAAAAACTCACAAAAAGTTGCATAAAAAATAGGGCATAAGTAAATAATTTTAGTTTTGCAAAGTCAAGTCATGGGTATTCTATAAAAAAATATTTCCGATTTTTCTGGCTTAGATGAACAAATTTTTTAAGGGGGAGGAGGTTTAACTCGACTGTTTTAAACCCGTTATCATTTCTACCTATTTTGTAAGCCAATCAATATGCACACCCACTATAAATTTCCCCTTACAACTAAGCAAGTTTTGTTTATTTAAGTGTTGGTGTAAGATTAATCATCGTAAAATTTTTGCATAAAATACGCATAAATAAATCTATTATTTTTGCATTCATCTAGTGGACAATGAACACTTCTATATTTTTACTCATGGTTTTTAACACTAGTTTCCTAATAGTGCATGGACGAAAATGCTATTCTGGTTTTAACGGTAAAAAAGATTCTTGGAAAGAAGAAACATGTGGAGATGATTATTGTGTAAAAGTGATCGATTCGAACGGGGATGTTTTGAGGTAAAGTTAATGAAGTTTTTAACCGATCCGATTCTTTAAGAGATTGTAATTGTAAACAAGGAGAAAAATGTAATCCTAGCGCTGAATATTGTTGGCAAGGTGATGGCGAGCCGAATTTTGAAGGCGTAAAAGTTTATTGTTGTTCAACTGATCTCTGTAATTCTGGTGACTCTATACGATATTCATTTATTTCGATTTTTATAGTAATATTAACTTTCTTTATAATTAAGTATAAAATATAACAAATTGATTTTCATTTTAAAAAAAGTACCCGAATGACTACAGCCTTTTCATAAAAAATTGTTGGTCTCAAAAATTAATATGTTAATATCCATCGTTTTCAAGGAACTCAATATTTCACGAAAAAATTATCTTTTGACAAGTGCGTCTTGTTGATTTACTTACTTTATGCTTCCAGTCTCCTGTCTAAAAGCACAATAAAATAGATAACCGAAAAGATGAAGATCAACTTTTTTTCGGCCCACGCTGAAGTTGTTGATACGGATTCCAGGCGGTAAATGCACCATTCTCGTTTCTTGATTCTCGTTAATTTTAGGCGACGAATCGATTGCGCGTATTCCCGAACCCTGAAAATGCATGCCTGACCCTGATTCAGGAAAGAGATTAGAGTATTGAAGCGAAAATTTAAAAAAATTCAGAAATTATAGGCTCAGATAGACCTAAGTCTAGGCCCAAGCCTAGGCTTAGGCCTATCTGAGTCTATAATTTCTGAAATTTTCAGATATGCCTAGACATATCTGAAACTTTCAGATATGACGGTAACATATATACAGACTGAATCAGGCAAAACGCATTAATTTATTCCGTGAAATTTTTTCAAATTCAATGAGTTAGTCACAAAAAAGTAAAAATTTATCAGTTTTTTAATATAATTTCAATTTTTACTATAATGTCTTTATTTTCTTGTTTCAATTCTTTTTGCGCACCAAATTTTTTTACCGTAAAATCAAGTTTTTAAATTTTTTTTGAATGGGCATGAAAACCCCACGGTTTCTAAGCGTTTTGCAAAAATCCGCATTAAAAAATCTTTTTTTTATCAAAAGATATTGAATTTTGAAATCTCGCTAATTCGCTGAAACACCCTGTAGATCCTTCCTTGAGCTTTTTTACTACAAAAGAAAAAATTTTATTAGATAAAATAAAAATTTAAAAAAAGGTATCAAAAAAATTTATTGTTGAGTAATAGCTTTTATGAAATGCACTCCAGTTGCATTTACCATGGCGGAATAAGTATCGCTAGGATGAAAAGTTCCAACAATTTGTCCTGCCCATAGGTCCATTACATTGTAACCATTCGGATTTGTTAAACCAAGATCGTTAAGAACAAATGAATAGGGTTTTGCCTAAAAGTGTTGATTTTTCCAAGTGTTAATAAAATAATACCTGTGTGGTAGTATTGTCGCGATTCAACAGGGCAATAGCATACGAACAATTGTCATCACCGAAACAAGGCGTCATTTTTTTCACAAATGTCATAATTGTGCCGTTCTACAGTTGAAAATCATCATTTGAACCATTATCATTAGTTCAAAAATTTGGGTTCCTAGCTCATTTGTTAGGCCCATAGACACCCTTAGGTCCGAGGTTCTCATCTATATAGATGTATTTTCATTCCTCTTCATTCACCAACATACTGACCCTGTTTTCATGTTTGACTGAATATTTTGCATTTTTCACGTATTTGTACAGGCCCCGGGCTAATGCAAAAGGGATCAGTATCGTGTGGAAAAAATAACCTTTACTCAAAGAGGCCATCATTGGAATCTGGGACTCCATCTAGAACTCTAGAGATTCTGATCTAAGTTGGTCATATGGATCTCCATCCCCAAATTAGTCCCGTATCCAAGGTTCCTTTAGTTCCGAAACTCCTAGATGAACTAGTTCTGAACTCTGATCATCATTCGAAAGTCACCTGTCCAATCATTTTCCCCCATAGTCCCATAGGATCCTGATC
This sequence comes from Acrobeloides obliquus, assembly GCA_034698545.1. Classification (NCBI taxonomy): domain Eukaryota; kingdom Metazoa; phylum Nematoda; class Chromadorea; order Rhabditida; family Cephalobidae; genus Acrobeloides; species Acrobeloides obliquus. The sequence continues at coordinate 2,675 of JAQGBS010002353.1, read as the reverse complement.
TACTGCAATAACATATTTGTTTTGTAAGATCTCTTTATGTCCGGGTGTGATGTTCCTTAAATCATTTGACATAATTAGAGGAGCCGACCAAATCGACCATATCGACATTTGAACTCGAGCTTGATCTTGAGTGATTTCAGGATTACCGCCCACAATCTGAAAAATTAAACAACTTAAATTTGTTAAATTTCAACGAAAAATGAATCAGGGTAAAAATATAAGAAACATGCCATAAAATTTTTGTACCAGCGCTAGGAAGAATGAAAAAAATACTTTTAAAAAAATTAAAAAAACAAAAATTTCAAGTGCAAAAAATTAAGTTTCAACCGGATTCTCGAGATCTTTATCGTCGTATACCGACGCGTTACCCACAGCGCCATGTGTGCTTTCGGTTTATGAAATTTATCATTTAAACATATATATATTTACAAAAATAAATCAAAAAATCAAATTTTTTATATATGATTACAAGGTAAATTTCGAACTAAATAAACCAGAAGCGCACATGTTGCAGTGACTAACGCGTCGGTCTACGATTATAAAGATCTCGGGTTCGAATCCCGATTAAAGCTTAATTTTTTGCACTTGAAAGTTTTTTTTTAATTTAAAAAATATTTTTTCTCACTCTTCCTAGTTCTGGTAGCAAAAAATTTTTTGTGACAAGTTTCTTATATTTTTACCCTGATTCATTTTTCGTTGGAATTTTAAAAATTCCTGACTAACAATTCGCTACTATTCCTTGTTAGTGGAGGGATAGGAGAAAGGTAAGTCCTTGCGCAAATTAGTTATAAAACATACCATATCAGTATCTATAAAAAAGCCAGGTCCAGTCGGAAGATAGATAAACCATCCTTGGTTCATAACAAAATGGTCGATTATGTCGATGATCGAAGACCAAGCTAGATAAACATCGTTATATTCTCGTTGTAAATTTGAAATCAATGAAACTGCTGTTAGGTTTCCCTAAAATTTCATTTATAGATCAAGGAGAGATGAAAAATTCATCAAAAATTAAAAATTGTGTCAAAAATTGCAAAAATTAAAAACTACGTCAAAAATTGAAGAAATTTTCAAAAATTCATCAAAAACCGAAAAATTCGTCAAAAATTGAAAAAGCCAAAACACGATACAGAGGACAGTAGCCAGGAGACAGAGAACAAAACAGCATCAGGATCAGAACATCACAGGACTGGAAATGAGGGTTGGTAATCATCTTTGGATTTGGCAAACCCGGATTTTCCAAACCCAGACATGACCATCAACCTCATAATGGTATAAAAAAAGTTACATTGTCGGTATCCCACCATTCTGTTGAAAAAACTATTGGTCGTCCAGTTTTGAGCAAACCAGCACCCATTTTAGGAAAACCTCAAATTCGATGTATAAAAAATTTTTTAGAGCTCTTCCCCTGGGGAGCAATCAACAGGATTCCAAAAACTGATACTTTTTTGAAGTAATTTTATGAAAAAATATCCTCTAAAGGCTTAGGCCTGGACTTAAGCTTAGGCTTAAGCCTAGGCCTAGAGGATATTTTTCCATAAAATTACTTCAAAAGTATTAGGTTTTAGAATCTTGTTGATTGCATCTCCCCAGGAGGAAGAGCTTTTTTGAGACTTACCAACATTTCTCATGGAATCGTTAGCAAAACATCCATCGTATTTCAAATAATCCACACCCCAATCTGCATAAGTTTGAGCATCGATTTCTTCATTTCCAAAACCTCCAGGATATCCTTGACAAGTGGTCAGGCCAACATCGTTGTAAATGCCTAGTTTTAAGCCTCTGTCGTGCATCTAATCAATTCAGTTTAAATAAAAAAAGGTAAATTACATATTTGGATAGTCCATTGATTCCACTTGGAAATCTTGTTCGGTTAGCTACCAGCTTTCCATCGACACTTCGATTCCATTCCTCCCAACAATCATCGATATGAATCGTATCGTAGCCAACAGCGAGATATCCATCCGCCGCTGAAAAAATTTTTTTTCAGAAAAATCAACAAAAAAATGGGCATTATTACTTTTTTCACGTTTATTTTCACACTTACATTTTTCACTTTTCCGCACGTTATAAACTATTACTTTTTTAAAAATTGCATGAAAGAACGTGAAAAAAGTAAGCGTGAAAAACCAAAAACGTGAAAAAAGTAATAGTGCCAAAAAATGTTAGTTTACCCATCCTATCCGCTTGGGCCATATATAAATCTTGGTTGATGCATCCGTTCGGAAATTTATTACAATCTATTTCGCAATAATACTTCGTCCAAGACATCCAACCCATAGGGGGTGTTCTTTAAAAAAATTTTGGAGCTATTTCGGATGGGAAGTCCCAGCCAACATGGTCTCAAATCTTTAAAAATGGCTGATACCTAAAAGAAATGCCTGATGCATCAGAATCGTGTTTCTCATATAAAATTATCCCTCGAAAGCGCATTTTCGAACAAAATTTTTAACATAAGTTTTGAGAACATGTTGACTGGGTCTCTCCACCCGAAGTAGCTCCAAAATTGTTTATAAACTTTTTAAACGCTGCAATCAATTACCTTGCTAAGCCATTATTAGCAGCATTTATTAGGGCTAATAACAACAGGGATAAGAAAACTTGAAACAACATTTTAAGATTTCAATACCGAAACAACAAATGGAGAAACCAGATGGAATGCTATAGCTTTTATT
>JAQGBS010002352.1:0-13330 GCA_034698545.1 Acrobeloides obliquus | reverse complement strand
AAAAAAAAGTACTAGTACAAAAAAAAATATTTTTAGTACAAAAAAAAGTATTTTTAGTACAAAAAAAAATATTTGCGTTAGCATAGTTAAAACCAAAATCAATATTGTTGAATATCTATAGATATTCAAATTGGGAAACACATTCTTAATAGATATAATTCATTTGATACCTAAACCCAGTGAGTAAATTGACAGATCTAGCAAAAAATTTTTTAGGCTATGAAAAAATACCACTCTTTTATCAGCATCACTACTCGAAAAATTTTTTATGATCCAAAATTCATCCGTGGAGTCTCCTTATGTTTTTTCTGGGTTACACGCAAAGATAGTAATGGTGTAGAAAAGTGGGAAAGTCAAAATGCCCGAGCATGATGTAATTGGAATGCTTTTGAATGTATTTCGAAAAATCCTGGGGCGATGGAACAGAAACAGTAAAATTTTGGGACCCTGAAAAAGAAAAAATTGCTCTACTTTTCCAAAAAAGGGTCAAAATTAGGGGGTAAACCTCGATTTTTTGGCAAATTTGCAATAACAACAGATACCTTATTATATTTTTTTGCGTGCTTCGGGGACATTTCCAGATGCGTAGGCGAGGAGGATACCCGGTCCGATGCCCCTTCAGCGGGAAGCGCGTAAAAAATAGTAAGGTAGTTGTTGTTAGAAAAATAGTAAGCTACCTGTTGTTTTTGAAAATTTAGTAAAAAACTGAGGTTTGCCCCCTCTGGGGATAGAGATTTATACTTACAAATTTTCTTGTACAAATCCTTGATCTTACAAGGAATACTCATCAAACTCAAACTGGTATTTATAATACAGCAGTGAACTTTTTCAACTTATTATTCACATTCATTATAAGTGGTTTCAAATACATGATGGATTCAAAGAATTTTTTAAATAGTAAAATTAGGTAAATTTGGTTATTTTATATATAAATGAATAAGCTAAAAATGTATGAAAATTTATTAAGCTTGAAAAATCAATAATAGTCTTTATGATTCATGCTGTTTTCATAATCAGCTTATTTTTACAAATGCTTTTTTAAAACCAATAATACTGCTTCTATCAATGCTGTGTTATAAATACCAATTTGTATTTAATTAAATTTTTAGTAAAAATATTAATAAAAAACACACATAAAACTTGTAAAAATATAATTGTGCAAAAAAAGTGTACTTGATAGGGAAAATTAGAAATATCACTACAACTGGTAGTGTGCTGTAGTGATAGCACGGCAAATTTTGCATGCAAAGGTGCTAGTTCGAGTCCCTCTCGGGACGATATTTTTTGCATTTTATTATTCAATTTTTGAATTATTTTATACCGTCACAGTGGTGTTGTTTGCAAAAAATAAAGAATATGTCTGCCTTATATTTTGATTCTAAGCATTTTTGCATCAAACTTTTAAAAATCCCTGACTGTCAGTTGATGAATATTCCTTGTTAGTTGTAAAATTTGTTATGCCATAAAGCCTGAACAAATGTCCGTCCGCAAGTGTCTCATCGCCGTTCGGGTAATGCGGTTACTTCAATATCCTCGCACTATTTGAGTGTGGTACTACCGTACTAAACCGATGGCACTAATCCACGTTAACTCGCCGTGATCTCAAACTTTTCCGCACTATCCGCCTCCAGACCGCATTATATTTTTTTTACTACCCTATAGGTTGGTAAAGATTTTTTGATTGTTGAGATCGGCCGGATAGACAAGTAGAAAGTTCTTTTTAAAGATTAAAGATTCCATGTATAAAAATTTTATTAGAATATAGTAAAAACCGATGTTTTTTCTAAAATTATTAAAATCGTTCAGTATAGCGAGACAATTGAGGATGAATATTTCTGAAACATCTAGAAAAAACATAGCTGGTGAATCTTTTTGGGACCTTCTCTCTTGATCATGAGGCAGTTAGTTTCGAATTGGTATTATATAAAGATAATCCATAATCGAGAAGGGACCGTACATAGACATAATACATTTACACAAGAAATTTAAGATCATTTAGTTATTCATTGAATTTAAGTAGAGCTACCATTTTGGGAAAATTGAACATCTTTGGTGGAAACTTGGAATGGATGGTGATCTTGATTTCCATGTTGACTACTTAAAACTATCATTACAGACCAATAGCCGATTTGAAAGGTTATACTAAAATTAATTCATTTAAATTGTTATTACACATCAAAGAACTATAAATAAAAACAATTTAAGGCGATGTGGGGCTAGGCCGATAGAGTCAATTATCACTTACAATACTAGTGGAAACACTATACGAGAAAATTTGTCAATCTTTTCTGGAGATATTCGGTATTTGCGTGCTACTTTCCAAGTCGGATTTTTATTTAGATAAGAAGCAACAGCATATTCGACCAAACTTGCAAAAATCATAACAAGACAAAAAAGTAGGAAAATATCCATACTTTTAATATAGCTAACTTTAGGCATCGAATCGTTCATTATTGTCATCAACGTCTAGATTTATATCAAAGCAAAAATTTATTCAAGTGAGGTGCGTTTTACGAGTTTTCGATTTTTTAAAATGTCATATCCGGGAATATTTTTAGCTGAAAAATCCACCCCTTTAAACTTGAAAATCTTACAGTCATTGTCAACATAGTTGTCACTCCAAGAGTAACTCGAGCTGGTGCGGATCCTATATTCAACCAGAACGATACCCATGAAATTATCACAATAAGCTTGAAATAATATTATAAATCTTGATTAAAAATTACCATTGCTGGAATTATGATGTTTATTAAATAAAATCCAATATTTCTTTTTAAAATGACTTTGAAAATAAGGCGTTGCTAAAATTGTCAATTCAAAAATATAATATTTTAATTCAAACATTCAAAGAAAAAATGGATATTCAACAAATCGTAATATTTGACAAGAGAAGATTCTCAGATGATGTGCGATTTTTTAGAAAGACATAAAAGAAATTCATAGTGCCCAAACTTGATATCTAGCTACGGTTCTGTACTATATTACGTATATTATCTTTGGTTTTTTTTCAATTTTAAAAAGTGGTCAGACTTAAAATTCTTACATCGAGAGGAATAGGTTCGCTTATAGCTGTAGTATATCCAACTACCCTATACTGCGGCAAAGTAAACTCTCCAAAGCTAATCGCCGTTGCAAGATCGTCATTACCATCTTCCCAAAAACTACTATTTCCCCAGAAATAGTTAATTTCGGTAGTATAATATCCATAACTTTCAATATCTAATTCACATGTTTGTGTGTCCAATGGAAATAACTGCAAATTCATTGGGCATGAAGCAGTTACTGATAAACGCTGTTCAGACGTTACCTTAAAAAGTATTATTTTTTAACGGCCAATTTTTTATTTTTTGAGCAAACAGTATATATTCACAATTAATATCCTAACACTTACTTGGCCATCTGCATTAAGATAAACAACCGAATTTGGAGTGGTGACTAAAAATAAAATAATAAAACATTACCCATGATACTTTTTTGCGCACAAAATACTTTTTTTGCGCATGAGTACTGTTTTCTGCGCACAGGCACTTTTTTGCGCACAAAGTTGGAGCCCTTTGTATAAAAGTTAAGACGTCAGTATTGCCATTAGAAATTTAAAAAAACACTGCTGTATTAAAAATTCGATAAAGACGTAAAAGCTTACCAGTATGAAAAGAGGATTTTTTCTCATTAGCAAAGAATGTATCCGGTTGCCAAATGTTATTCATATAGTCAGATCCGAGATATAAAGTTTCACTTTCTTTAGCACTAGTCTCAAGGATTTCAAATTGCTTAAAACCAGTCTCAAGCATTTCAAATGCCAATCGTGGGTCAGTCCAAACTTGACTCAGGTCAAAATCTAATGTAAAATCCATGTCCACCTCCGAAACATCGGATATACTCAAAACATGCATGGTAATTCCAACGTCAACTGCGCCTTTTCCGAACTTTGGCCTTAACCGTTTGTCATAAATGGAAGTATTAGTTAGTCGATTTATTAACTAAAAAATTCTATATAACGTGGAAGCGGCGATAAAAGGTCATGAGATAAGCTGGCATAAATCCAGTACTGGCATAATCGTAAGCTGGTGTAATGCGCTGGACGAAAAAGTATGCGCATAGACGATGGAAAAAATTGGCTCGTGCGCACTGACCCCGGATTTTTGTGGGGGGGGGGGAGAGTATTATTCACGTGTGGTCCTCAGGCAAGTTGGTGTTCTTTTCCAACTCATTCGACTGCTTTTTTGAGTATTACCTGGGATAAGCATGCGGTATTTGGCTCCATCTCATTTGAAGATCCATGCTAAAATGTTTATAAGAAACTTAAACAACTATTACTTGAATTGTCGAATTACAATCAAAGGCATTAGCATAGTTTAAAACCAAAATCAATATTGTTAAATATTTATACATATTCAAATTGGGAAAAACATTCTTAATAGATATAATTCATTTGATATCTAAACCCAGTGATAAACCATTGGCAGATCTAGCAAAAAATTTGTTGAGCTGTGAAAAAATACCATTCTTTTTTCAGCATCACTACTCGAAAAAATTTTTTACGACTCAAGATTCATCCATGAGTCCCCTTTATGTTTTTTCCGGGTTACACGCAAAGATAGTAATGGTGTAGAAAAGCGGGAAAGCCAAAATGCCCGAGCATGATGTCATTGGAATGCTTGTCTCATGGGACAACTTTTAGGACTGATTTTGAATGCATCTCGAAAAATCCTGGGCGATGGAACAGAAACAGTAATTTTGAGACCCTAAAAAGGAAAAAATCGCTCTTTCAGTGGGGGACACTTTTCCAAAAAAGGGTCAAAATTAGGGGATAAACCTCGATTTTTTGTCAAATTTCTAAAAACAATAAGTACCTTATTATTTTTTCGCGCATTTCGGGGGACACTTCCAAGGACGTAGGCAAGGGGATACCCGAGTCCGGTACCCCCTTCTGCGTGAAGCGCGGAAAAAATAGTAAGGTAGTTGTTGTTTTTGAAAATTTGGTAAAAAATTGAAGTCCCTCTCCTCCCCTAATTTTGACCCCTTTTTGTGAGAATGCCCCCTTCCCGGACCCCATACGTTGTTGGGCACTTCCCCGGAATGCCCCTTTGCTACGGCTCTGGGTATAGGTGTTTCTGGGTCATTTGAAATTCCGGGATTTTTAGACTATACATGGTACCGCACCACTATATATATTTATTTTCGACTTTGCCTAAATCAATCTCAGCGGCTGTCTAACCGTCGCCTTCAGCGGTGGCAACCTACGAAAGGCTAACTCCTGGGGGGAAGGGTGAGACACAGCAAGCCTAAGCCTGTACAAACGGCCGGGTGCTGTAAGGCCAGGTTCGGTATAATATTTGCTCAATTAAACTCAATTCTATGCCAAAAAGTATTAAAAAAATAAGATGGCTAATAAAAACCAGTAGCTCCGGCATACACCTGATAAAAGGTCTCAAAAAAAATGAAGTTGAGACTATTTGGAACATAAGTTACTTAATAAACAAAAGATCTATTGACTTTTCGGTTAAGGCAAATTAGAAAATGAAAAAGTAACACTAGACTGGCGTGAAGTAGAGTTCGTGTTGTTTATTTTTGAAGTAAATTTAGTGAAGTAGTGAGCCGCTAAAATTATCGGGTTTTGTGTCTTAGGGGTCATTCACATATCACGTGCAGTTCGAGGGGGTGGGGTAGCTGAAATGAAAACACTTGATCAAGGGAGGGAGTCAGGCCATTGATCACGTGATCATTTTATATTGTAATTTTTTAAATACCATAATACGTTTTTGCGAATAAATTTATATACATGACTCTGATTTAGAGAATGGATTCGGTGTATTGACGCGAAAGTCGAAAAAATTTCTATTTTCGCCCAGAAAGCATCCTTTTAAATTAAACTTTAAACTTTATTGTACGACCACTAGGGCCACATAGAATAACATAATAACAGAGTCGACAATAATAAAATCATAATTAAACAGTGCATAAATCCATATATAAATAGTTTGATAAAATAGATTGACAATAGCAAGCATACCCAAAAGCAATTATGGATCAATCACGAGATATCTAATTTAGAAATTACAGGCACAAAAGAAAATAATGGTAATCTTACAATATTTGTAGCAATTATAAGTATAGTTTGAATATGCGGATTAGAAAAAGTCATTATATAGCTATGTACGATCCCTTCTTCATAATCGAAAAGGGACCGTACATAGACATAATACATTTGCACAAGAAATTTAGGATCATTTAGTTATTCATTGAATTTAAGTAGGGCTACTATTTTGGGAATATTGAATATCTTTGGTGGAAACTCGGAATGGATGGTAATCTTGATTTCCATTTTGATTGCTTAAAACTATCATTACAGACCAATAGCCAATTTGAAAAGTTATACTAAAATTAATTCATTTAAATTGTTATTACATATACAAGGACTATAGATAAAAACTAACAATTTAGAGGAAAGGTACACGATCTAACAATTTAGAAGAACAGATTTTCGTGCCAATAATTAGATCTAATTGCAATTCAGGCAAGTTTGTTGAATTTGTGATTGTTTTTCAAATGTTTTTTGTTCAACAAAATTTCCTGAATTGCAATTACATCTAATTATTGGCACGAAAATCTGTTTTTCAAAATTGTTAGAGCGTACACCGTTCCTTTAAGGCAATGTGGGGCTAGGCCGACAGAGTCAATTATCACTTACAATACTAATGGAAACACTATACGAGAAAATTTGTCAATCTTTTCTGGAAATATTCGGTATTTGCGTGCTACTTTCGGGTTTTTATCTAGATAAGAAGCAAAAGCATATTCGACCAAACTTGCAAAAATCATAACAAGGCAAAAAAGTAGGAAAATATCCATACTTTTAACATAGCTAACTTTAGGCATTGAATCGTTCATTATTGTCATCAACGTCTAGATTTATATCAAAGCAAAAATTTATTCAAGGGAGGTGCGTTTTACGGCCATAATCAAAAATTTTTTCGATTTTTTTAAAATGTCATATCCGGGAATATTTTTAGCAAAAAATCCAAAAAATGCAATGAAAAATCGAAAAAAAATTTCCTTGACCCCTTTTGGGACCTTTTTTGCAAAAAGGTAAAAATGGGTCCAAAAAGGGTTAAGGAAATTTTTTTCGATTTTTTTGCGTTTTTTTTTGGATTTTTCGGCTAAAAATGTCCCCCGGATATGATATTTAAAAAAAATCGAGAATTTTTCGATGATGGCCGTAAAACGCACCTCCCCCTTTAAACTTGAAAATCTTACAGTCATTGTCAACATGGTTGTCACCCCAAGAGCAACTCGAGCTGGTGTGGATCCTATATTTAACCAGAACGATACCCATGAAATTATGACAATAAGCTATAAACAATATTATAAATCTTGATTAAGAATTACCATTGCTGGAATTATGATGTTGATTAAATAAAATCCAATATTTCTTTTTAAAATGACTTTGAAAATAAGACGTTGCTAAAATCGTAAATTCAGAGATAATAATATTTTAATTCAAAAATTCAAAAAAATTGATTTCAACAAATCGTAAAATTTAACAAGGGAAGATTCCCATATGATTGTGCTCTCGAGTCAGTCCAGCGAAAATCTACAAAACGTCTCTTCCTTAGATATCTTAAGAGTCTATACTACGGCTCTGTACTATATTACGTATATTATCTTTGGTTTTTTTCAAATTGAAAAAAGTGGTCAGACTTAAAATTCTTACATCGAGAGGAGTAGGTTCGCTTATAGCTGTTATATATCCAACTACCCTATACTGCGGCAAAGTAAACTCTCCAAAGCTAATCTCCGTTGCAAGATCATCATTACCATCTTCCCAATTACTATCATTTTTCCAAAAATAGTTAACTTCGGTAGTATAATATCCATAACTTTCAATATCTAATTCACATGTTTGTGTGTCCAATGGAAATAGCTGTAAATTCATTGGGCATGAAGCAGTTACTGTTAAACGCTGAACAGACGTTACCTAAAAAATTAGTATTTTTTAACGGCCAATTTTTTATTTTTTGATCATAATTAATATCCTAACACTTACTTGGCCATCTAGACCAAGATAAGCAATCAAATTTTGAGTGGTGACTAAAAATAATAAAACATTAACCATGATACTTTTTTGTGCACAAAGTACAAATATAAAAGCTTACCAAAATGAAAAAAAGATTTTTTCTCATTGGCAAAGAATGTATCCGGTTTCCAAATGTCATTCATAAAGTCAGATCCGAGATATAAAGTTTCGTTTTTTTTAGAATCAGACTTATGGATTTCAAATGCCAATCGTGGGTCAGTCCAAACTTGACTTAGAAAAAAATCTAATGTAAAATCCATGTTCACCTCCGAAACATCGGATATACTTAAAACATGTATGGTAATTCCAACGTCAACTGCGCCTTTTCCGAACTTTGGCCTTAACCGTTTGTCATAAATTGATGTGTTAGTTAGTTGATTTAGTAACTAAAAAATTCTATGTAATGTGAGAGCGGCAATAAAAGGGCATCAGATAAGCTGACATAACAGAAACTGGCATAATCGTTAGCTGGTGTAATGCGCTAGACGAAAAAAAACATTTTTTACTATTCGAACACCCTATACAGGCTGTCCTAAAAGTTATGAATTGAATTACGAAATTTCGTGACAAAATTTCTCGATTACGTATCATCACATGACGTGATAACACTAGTGAAAATTCCCTTCTCCCCCCCCTCCCCCCCCCCCCCCCACTTCCCAAAAAAACATTTTGTGGTTCTTTCCAAAAAACTTCAAATAATCAATAAATTGAGTATCACCTGAGATAAGCATGCGGTGTTTGGCTCACTCTCGTTTGAAGATCCATGCTAAAAAATATTTACAAAAAACTTGAACGAATATTACTTTAATTGCCGAATCACAATCAAAGGCATTGGCGTAGTTTAAAACAAAAATTAATATTGTTGAATAACTATACATATTCAAATTGGAAAACAATTCTTAATACATTTGATACCTAAACACAGTGAGTATTCCATTGGCAGCTGTAGCAAAAATTTTTTGGGCTGTGAAAAAATACCACTCTTTTTTCAGCATCACTACTCGAAAAATTTTTTACCCAAAATTCATACATGGATCCCCCTTATGTTTACACACAAAAGATAGTAATGGTGTAGAAAAGTGGGAAAGCCAAAATGCCCGAGCATGATGTCATTGCAATGCTTGTCTCATAGGGCAACTTTTAGTACTGATTTTGAATGCATCTCAAAAAATCCTGGAGCGACGAAACAGAAACAGTAAAATTTTGGAATCTTGAAAAAGGAAAAAATCTCTCCTTCAATAGGAACAAAAAAGGGTCAAAATTAGTGGGTAAACTTCGATTTTTTGGCAAATTTTCAAAAACAACAAGTACCTTATAAAAGCGCGGAAAAAAAATAAGGTAGTTGTATTAGACAAATAGTAAGCTATCTGTTGTTTTTGAAAATTTGGTAAAAAATTGAGGTTTGCCCCCCTAATTTTTGACCTCTTTTTGTAAGAATGCCCCCTTTCCCGAACCCCCTGGCTACGCTGTTGGGCACTCCCCGGAATGCCCCTTTGCTACGTCCCTGGGTATAGGTGTTGCCGGGTCATTTGAAAAATTCAGGGGCTTTTAGACTATACATGGTACCGAACCCGGCCTTATTCACCCCTATATATAATTATTTTTCGCCTAAATCAGTCACAGCAACTGCCTACCCGCCGTGGTGGCAGCCTACGAAAAGCTAACTCCTGGGGGAAAGGGTGAGACACAGCAAGCCTAAGCCTGTACAAATGGCCGGGTGCTGTAAGGCCGAGTTCGGTACAATGTTTACCCAATTAAACTCCATTCTATGCCAAAAAGTATTAAAAAATAAGATAAATGACAAATAAAAACCTCCAATATACAGGGTGTGGCAAAATAAACCGGTCACCTATGAATGTTTATTTTATCTATTATTTTGTTCATTCTTATATGCGATCCCATTAATTTTAATTTTGATTCATCTGATCATACCCCTATTTTGGGCAAGTAATCTTTATGGCGATGAAAAATGTTGCTTCCAGCAAGATTCAGCTCTAGCACATAAGGCAAACGAAACTCAAGATTGGCTGTCTGAAATATTGCCCTGATTTCATCACAAGAGAAGAACGGCCACCAAATTCATCCGATTTGGACCTTCTTGATTATGCCGTGTGGAGAAAAGACATGTGCAAAACCACACAAGGATGTTGAAGGTTTGAAGCGCGCATTGATCAAAGCCTGGGGTGATGATAACTGTGGAAATATTGGAAAAATTGTTGATAATCTTCCCAACCTGCTGAAAGCCCGTGTAGAAACTAAAGGCGGTCATTTTGAATAGTTTTGTTTATAATTGTCGTTTTTTTATGGTTTCAATAAAAAATCCCTATAACGATGTGGAAATTTCATTTGACCGGTTTATTTGCCGCACCCTGTACACCTGATAAATGGTCTCAAAAAAAGTTAAAAAATGAAGTTGAGACTATTTATCTGGAACATAAGTTACTTAATAAACAAAAGATTTGTTGACTTTTCGGTTAAGATAAATTAGAAAATCAGAAAGTGACACTAGACTGGCGTGAAGTAGAGTTAGTGTTGTTTATTTTTGAAGTAAGTTTAATGAAGTAATGAGCCGCTAAAATGATCGAGTACATATCACAACAAACCCGATCTTTCCGGACCCATTTAAAAAAAATTTTTCATGAGATTTTTTCTTAAATACAAATACACAAAATCGATGTAAAACTTGACACTTTTCGTATGGGACTACTTTGACACTTTTCTTATGGGATTACCTTGACATCTTTGGTCTACCTTGACCTTTTTTGCTTTAGAGACTACCTTAACACCCAAGGTAATGCTTAGAAACCCAAAACACCGAGCCCTTCCCTGCATCAAGGTCAAGGAAGCGCTTTCACGCTTCGGGAATGCGCGCAATCGATTTTTCGCATGATTTTACCCCTAAAGGGTCACCTTTCGAAAGAAAAATTTTTCGACTGAGACTGGTCCCAGATCTGCACCCCCTTTAAAACTGACCTTCAATTTTTATTTGAATTTTCAAATTTTGGTAATTTTTCTAAAAACTTGTTTCGACCATATCTCCCTAATTGTTAAGCCTTAGAAAATCGTTTTGTACACTTTTCTAGGATTTTCGGGTGCCAGGAATACGAATCCGCCATCCGAATTTTGCGAGGAGCTAACCATGAGGCCGTAGCAGAAAATTGCATTGTTTACATATAATTTTTACACATATAGAAAATTTTTTCTGAATTTTTACCGTATGATAATCAGAGAATCCTATTTCAACTAAAACCAAAGAATTTTGCATGCCGAATTATATCGTGCCTGTTAAAGGGTTAATCAACTAAAGTTCTATGCAACTTTACCAAATTATCGAAAAAGGGCAAAAAAGCTATAGACTTCTAATATCTTTGCAAAATTGTTGTAAACATCCTATTCATATTTTAATGAAAGACTAAATACAGGGTACGGAAAAATTATGGCAACAAATAGTTCGGGCATACTACCAAATTTGATATGACTCACATGTTACTTTTTTGTTGCATATTATTCCTTGATTTCTCCTGTATCATTATTGTTTATTTTATTTTAGTTCCTATGAAAACCGATAAAGATAAGCGAATCAAAATCATCGGAATGTACTAGCGAGGGTACAAAGTTATGGAAATATCAAAAGAAATTGGCATAGAAAAATCAGTTGTTTCAAAAGCAATCAAGCGTTTCAATGAATTGGGGACATCCGCAGATCGAAAAGGAAGAAAGAGAACTGCAAGAACACCGCAAATGTCTTTGGTGCGATAACATCGGATGGACAGTCTCCGCTTATCTTCGTTAATCCTAGTGTCAAAGTCAAGTCCGAATATTACCGCAAAACAGTTCTCAAAAAGAAATTTCTCCCGTGGGTTAGAAGGCACTTCAGAGGACGCCATTGGTGCTTTTAACAAAACGAGGCTCCAAGCCACAAAGCCGAAGCAGTTCAGAATTGGATCCGTGACATCTTTCCGAAATTCATCAAAGCGGATATCAGCAAAAAGAAGCCTGGTCAATGGCCACCTAACTCGCCTGACCTTAACCCGCTTGATTATGCTATCTGGGGAATTCTGGAGGCTGCAATATATGGAAAGAAATTCAACACAATCGATGAATTGAAGGCTGCTCTTTGTAGAGCTTGGAGTCGAATCGATGTAAATGTGCTCGCCTCTGCTGTGGATAACTGGCCGAAGAGACTTCGTGCGTGCGTTGAACCCAATGGCGGTTACTTTGGAATTTAGACGCACATTTTAATACACTTTTGCCTTGTCTTTCATTTTTTGTGAGAATAAATGCACTATGAATATACGTTGTGAATATTAGATATTAAAAAGTTGCCATGATTTTTCCGCGTCCTGTATTGTTTTGCGCAAACAAGTTTTAAGATACTTCCTTGTTTCGAGGATACCTAAAGCCATGTACTAATATTCTATGGAGCATTGAAACTTTTGAATTAAAAAACGATTAAATATTGTCAACTTTGTGTAAAAACATCGAAAAAATTTATTTATCTCGTAAAATTGGATCAACACAAAAATAGCATATAAAAGAAAGGAAAAACAGCCTAAATCCAAACTGATCATGAATGTTTTCGAGTTGTTAGTTCTTTTCTCCACTTTGACCGTTAATGTCGAAACTTTATGTAGAAATAATGGTGGGAAGAATATCAAGGTCATGGTTGTTACTACGTCTCTTCTGCCTTGGAATCATATGATAACACATTAAGTGATTTTGAAAATTCTTAGGGCGGAAGTTTGGCCTCTTTACATAGTGCAAATGACCATCGCTTTTTTATAGGTTAGGTTTATAACTTCACAACTAGTGATAGATCACGTCACGAAAATCATGGAATTTTTGGGAAAAAATCATGAAATTTTATCACGAAATTCGATCGTGTCACGTCACGAATCACAACTGTCACGAAAATTCATGTCACGATCGAAAGGCCGATCACGACCCCGTGATCTATCACTATTCACGACATGAAGTTGTTTCGAGAGATTGATTCCATTTAAAATTTTGGATGTTTGTGTGACTTGTCTCTTTAGACAGAGCAAACCATGACTTAACTCCTCATGGCATACTATATATTACTTAGATTTTCGTCATTTGAATTTTTGCATGTTAAATACTCCTTTTTTATGATATAAAGGGTGGGACATTGCTGGATTTAAGAAAATGGTGTAACAAATATACAAATTTATTTGAAGCATGTAAATTGTGAAAAATTTAAATAGAATGTAGAAATGCGATGTAAAATGTGGA
>JAQGBS010002351.1:0-13331 GCA_034698545.1 Acrobeloides obliquus | reverse complement strand
CACCAGGCATGGCCCTGGCTACTAGCACGGATTTCTCTGACATTTTAGTTATGTGAAATTAGCTTTTTTATGTAATTGTTGATCAATCACCACCTAAAAAAATTGTTTTGAAATTAGATTTTTCGGAAAAATCGTAAAAACACGTTTGTAAAGTGCAATAAATCTCAAATTTAGAGCACATAGAGGTCATTGTACTCTTAATTTAATCTACCAATTTGACTGTTTTTATTAGTTCATACACGAAAACGAACGCTTTTTTATGAACAAACAGGCGAAAACTATCGTATTCTTGAAGGAAGGTTTTTTCATGAAAGAAGGCTAATTTGTCAAAATCAATAGATTTCATGAGAGAGAAACAAAGCTTTCAGAACCTGAAACATGAACGTAAAGAATGAACGAAAAGCCACAAGAAGAATGGACATGCTAGAAACAATAAAGAAACGACTTTATTATTTAAAACTCAAAGGGTCAACAATAATTCATGTATTGGAGATGAAATTTTGGGAAAAACTTTTTTGAGAATAAACAATATTACGATGAAAATGGTCAGAAAATTTGGAAACATTTTTAGTGAAAATTTGATAAAATTTAGTCTTTTTTGGTGAAAAATAAAAAAAAGCTGTTGATGGTCAAGTGATCCACGGCGCCGTCCGTCCGATCTGGCAAGTTAAAAAACGTTGGGTCTGTAAAAGCAATTTTTTGAAAATCAAAATTTTGACTTAGTGGGATCGAACCTGCGGGCTCATCGTCGCTTAACTTGCCAGATCGAACGGGCGGCGTTTTGGACCACTTAGACGACTTTTTTTCATTATGGGCGGAAACGGACTATAAATACTTTTTGTAAAACTCGTCATGAAAAATTTTATAACCAACACACTATTCACTAGGTTTAATTTTGAACTTTTGCTCTAAAAAATAGTACGTGCCATTCACCATCAAACAAATTTGGTAATCTTTCACATGACTTGAAAAAAATTTGTTCCGCGTTTAAACCGAATTTTGTCTCTGAAAAAACCTAACTTGATGAGATGCTCAAGGACAAATCTACAGAACGGAGACTACAGGGTGTCTCAGTAGGTTGGGACTATCATTGATTTGAGGGTTTCTCGGCATCCAAAAACAGTGATGAGAGATAAAATTGTCAAAATTGAGAAAAAAAAATGATAAAGAATTTAAGGTTGTGGGACGAGGTAGCCTCAGTAAGTTGCGTGTTTGGCTATTGCCCGAAAGATGTTAGGTTCAATACCCATCTTCATCGCTTGGTTTTTGCCCAAAAATTGGTCTCAATTTTGACAATTCTGTTTCTAATCAATTAAGAATAAGCTGGGTATCGAACCTGCGATCTTTCGGGCAATGGACAAATACGCAGCCTACTGCGCCACTAAGGCTACGTCGTACCACAACCTTAAATTCAAAAAGGGGAATGAGAAAATGTAAAAAAAAGATGAAAAAATTTACGAATGACAACAAAATCTGGGTATAAAATCATTTGTCAATTCAAACAATATACAGATTATGTAAATTTTGGAAATAACAGTGACAATTTTTGGGGCTAAAGAATTAAAATTCGGACACCAATGCGCAGAATTTTGAATATTTAGATCGAATCTTGAAAACACTTTCCTGACCCTGATTCAGGGAAAAGATGCGTGTATTGGAAAAAGGCAATGGGCGCAATCAATTTCCGATATGCCGAAAATCAGCAAAACATCATGGATATGGTTCTTCTTGAAAGTTTATTCCTTTAACGATATCTGGAGTTTGCGAAATTCCGTTTTGGCACTTTGAGCATCACTAATTTGGAACTAAGAAAAGTCATGTACTTTTGGAAATCAGAAAAAACGTGGATTTTTTAAGAATTCAACAATTTGGGACACCCTATATTTCCCAATGATCAAGTTCATCATCCACAAACGTCGGTTTCATATTCTTCCGATAACAAAACATCGAATGAGCTCTTTTCGAAATTTCGCATCGGAAATAGTTGACCCTCCGCGCACTATGCAAATATTGCTGTTGGATATATGGTGAAAGGTACGTACTCTGTCCACAAACTCAAACGTCAATATTCAAAATTCATCATAATCATAAGACAAACATAGGACGGATTTCACATAGGATTTCTTAAATCGATTAAATATAGACTATTAATGGAAAACAAGAAGGCTTATTTTTAAGTAAATAATGTAGGCTTTTACGAATTAGACGGAAAGAAGCTTAACTTAGTTCGCACGATTAAATGCCTATTTAAGGTTTGATTAAAAGTCTATTTAAGGTTTTTGCGTCATTAGTGGGATGAACATTTAAGAAAATTATGAGACCACTCGGGTTCTAACCAAGTTCCTTGAACCCCCTCCCCCGTCCTATCCACCAATTCCCATCATATGAGTGTGCTCATACTAACATTGCGCTTAACATAGACTGATTTGGATTATTAAAACAAGGCGAACACAATTTTTAATTCCTTATAAAACAATAGACTGTTTCACAACAAATCTAGAAAATAAAAAATAATAGATGCGAAAGGGCAAGAGAAAAAATTTCAAGACTTCAATTCATGTACACAATAATTAACAACCTAATTTTAGACCTTGAAAAGGATGTTGCTGATGTTTAAACAAATCATCTCAACAAATTTATGACTAAAAATTAGAGTTCGCAGAATTAGAGTTCGCAGATGATTTTTCAGAATCTCAATCAAGAAAAAAAATAACCCAGAAGACCGGTTCTCCCCCCTAAATTGGCTGAATTTTACTAAAAACATGGAGATCCGATATTTGGGTTTAAAAAATATTGATCGAACCGATAAAGATCGCTAAAACGATGATTTTTATCGGTTCGATCCAAAGTTTTTAAACCAAATACCGGTTCTCCAGTTTTTCGTCAAATTCAGCCAAAGTCGGGGTCGAACTGAGAGGAGAATCAGTCAAAAAAAAAATCGATTCGGCGAATTCTACTAAAAACCAAGGTTCCCGTAAGTTATAAAAAAAACCCGACGGTAATAAACCATCATGGCCAAGTGGTTAGAACTCCAGGATTGTACTGTCGCGGTTTCGAACCGGTTCGAGTCCCGCTTGTGTCCATTTGTTTTTTACTTTTTTGTCTTTAAAGGTTTTTAAAAATTATATAAACAACTTTTTATAGCTCACCGAGACGAATAAAATGACATCAAAATTGTCAAATTTGAAAATAGCTTTGGGTTATTAAAACAAAAACATGAATCAGTGCTTTCGTTTCAATAACTCAAAATCATTTTCAAATTTGATCATTTTTGTGTCATTTTATAGGTCTCGGTGAGTTATAAAAAATTATATAATTTTTTTAAATCTTTAGAGGCAAAAAATAAATAGACGCAAGCGGGCATCGAATCCGAGGACCATTAAGTTTTCATTTTTTCCGGAAAATCTCACCCCCTGCCTATGCCACTGGCGTGATCTAGCCCTTTAAGTCGAGCTTATTCAATAACAACCTATCAAAACCATTTCAAAACATGAAATAACATAACAAAAATATCGTTAAGATTGGCACAAATTGCTGGAAATCACACGACACTGAAGCCTATGCCTATGGCAAAAAGCTTCCGCTTTCGACAAATAAATGGCACACGCGCATGTTTGTCGGGAAAATTAGAAGAAAACGTCTGTCACTTAACAAGAATAGGAAAAAACATAGCGCATAAATTGAAGAGAAAGAAACGGCGAAAGTTTCTCTCACAGGAAGCCTCCCGAGTTCTACCGCGTGCGGTTGTCAAAATCGATAAGGCTGATATGAGTACACGGAATCTTTCTTTTTCACTTTTCTTGTTGGACTTATCCTCTCCTTTTTAGAAGAGCTATTTGTTCTCTATTTTTCTATAGAAATCATCTATAGCCCTATTTTTACACCCTGTTCTCCGATTCAAACCATTATGCATCTTTTTTTGCTTGTCTATCCAAGTTTGCACTACACTCTCTTACGTACTCTTTCATTTCTCGGAGTCCAAGTTTTATTAGGTGCTTGCCTCACTTACATAAACACGAGATGTTATTGATTTTAACATGAAACTGACGTGAAAATAAGTTGTTGGATAAGAGCAGAGTTTCAATTTAACTCGCCCAAATAGAATTATTTTTTGAACACGGAACAAAAAGTTTATTCATAAACAATTGAAAAGATCAAACAACAATGAAGAATATTCTTTGTGGGAGTAACAAGAAGGGAAGTAATGAGTATCAACGGCAAATAGTAGTGGCATTAATAGAAGGGACCCCCCCCCCACAAAGGCGCAGTGCCATAGCCAGGATTTTTTTCAGGATGGGGTTTCTGATCCAAAAATATAAGGGGGACCCTTATATTTTTTCCGATTTTTCCAAAAATTTTCAAAAAAACAAGATTCCCCCCTCCTTAATCAGAGACACAGGGGAATTTTTTTGAGAGATGCTTGTTTTTAAGCTGAAAGTGCTCAGAAAATGAAAATTTTTGGTGAAAAATAGCAGATTTTGTAGAAAAAATGGGAAATTTTGGTGAAAAATCGTAATGGGGGCCCATTAGGATTTTTTAATAAAATTTTGGGCAAAATCATAAGGGGGACATTTATGATGTTTTTCTATTATTCCAGTCCAGAGGAGTCATATAGTCCGTTTCAGCTTCAACTATAAAAAAGCCGGACCCAAAATTCAAAATCTGAAGTCGGCATCCCGTCCGATCTGGCAATTTAAGCAACGTTGGGCCCCCAGGTTCGATCCCACTAGGACAAAAATTTTGATCTATAAAAAACTTTTTGCTCCATTCTTTCTAAGGAAAATTTTTTGTATATCGAAATTTTCGCCCTAATGGGATAACGGCAGCTCATTTGTTAAAATTTGATTATGTTGCTAATTCGATTTAATAACGCCTCGTATTTGTCTTCTCCTTTCCATGAAGCTAACACTAGATGATTAGTATTCGAGCATGGTCGAGAGCGACTTTTTTTGCCTTTATGACGATACGGAAAAGCAAGGGTTACAAGAACTCGACCTTGTTCCTTGTCAAGAGAAAGTAATGTTTTTTATTCAAATCCGGATCCATGTTCTTGAGTCGTTTCAATACTGCCGTAGAAATAGATTGAATTTTAACCATATCTCGATCTATAGCATATTCTACTCCTTCTTCTAAATTTTTTTGTTCCAAGCCAAGCCTTCTTCTTGATGAGGTTTTGAGGTTTTAGGAAAGTCAATTTTTGAAAAAATAACTTTAAAATGACAAATTAGAAATATCGTCCCCTAAAATATAATGTTAAATCTGATTTTGAAGATAACTTGAAAATGAACGATAGGTTTTTAAACTACCTTAACAAAAGTCATTTAGGAGAGTGTTTTAAACAATTCTACAGAAGCCTTTTATATTTCTCTCGTCAAAAATTTTTTTCATAGTAATAAACATGGTGTGTGCCCATATTGCCCCCTGTTGGCGTAGCCTAGCCCGATGGTATCTGATCTGATGAGGGTCGCGCCCAGAAACCTAGGGCTTACGCTATGATATTTGGCGTCGAGTTTTTTATTTTTCAAGACGCTTAGATTCAAAAACTAGAAATATTCGTCATGGTAATAGTAGTAATGTATTCTGTGTGCGATTCTGTGAAGTTCTGTCTTGACAGTGTGCCTGACGTATGTAAAAATGAATTCTATGATAAAGTCTGAATTCATTTTTAAAACTTTTTCATTGATAAAAACAAAATTATGACAAACATACAATTGAGATACATTCAAAAGGTACACAAATAAATACTTAATTAAATAACACTACACTAGATAGCTATAGAAAGACATATAGCAAATATTGCTAGGTACATATTCAAGTAAAAAGGATTTTAATCGTTTTTAATTTCTCCGTTTCTCTTCTTCCTTTTGAGCTCTTCAAGCATCTCATCTTGGATGGCTTCCATCATGGGGAGGCGATTGTGCGTGGTGCCTGATTTATCATAGCTAAAATGGTCATTTACAAGAAAATTTTAACTTTTGTGAATGTAGTGGGTCATAAAAGGGCTTCAATGAGTTTATTAATAGTCTACCTCGATAAGACTGCACTCTAGGGACCGGGCCCAAAATACGCCTTATTGAGTTACTTTTAGTGGCGTGGCTAAGGCTCTGATACGACACTGTTTTACGCCGAAAAATGATTACCTAATATATCGTCTTATTGAGGGTCGACTGTATAAGCTAAAACTTACATGACAGTAGATTTTTTCCAATAGTTATTTCGGACCTTTTCCCAGTCCCAAGCGGATGTTCTCTCACCAAATTCGTTGGTAGACTCTAAAGAGCAGCTTAGATATAAAAAGTAAGCCCAGAATGACTTACTTCTATCCATCCAAATTTCGATCTTATCAAAACTGATATAAACTACGTATAAAAATCCAACAAGCCAAATTGCGCCACAGGTCCACAAGGCTTTAATAACGGCGTGGTGTTCAATATCTTTGAAGAGAAGTCTAAAAAATGGATGCATTAAAAAATTAGGATGAGCCTATTATTTTGGTTGTAAAAAATAAAAGTTTTAAAAAAAATTTACTTAGTCCACTCATTGCCCTTGAATCGACTATCCCAGCAGTAACGCTCAAAACGATCATAATTAAAGTGTCCATTGGGGACTTTTCCGGGAAAATCTTGAGTAGTAATTTGAATAGTAGCTGGCTCAGGAGCGTGGTCTTTAGCAGAAGAAGTAGATGCACTACGAATAATATAAAGAGTACGTTGAGCAACACGCGAGCTCAAACGAGGTGTAGCGACTAAAAGTATCATTTTGGATCGTTTCGAATCTAAAAAAATATACAGGGTGTTTCAGCTAAGTATAAAGAATCGATTATGCGCATTTACAAAACATGAAAAATTTCGCTGAACCTGATTTTGAATGCCTAAGATAAGTACCATACTTTTTTGAGCAAATGACCATCTGTAATAAAAAACGACAGTGTATAGAGGTGACTAACGTTTTTAAAAGCCATTCAGGTGACTAACGTTTTTAAAAGCCATTCATTCGACGTAAAAATTCATCGAGCTTCAAAAGAGCCTATCTCATCAAAGAATCATCCATTTTCGATGGTTGTCCCCTTAAACGATTCGTTTGGACCATAGGAAAGACTCTCCGATCCTTTTTCTGGATTCTCGCAAAAAATCGTTTTTGGTCAAAACCTTCAGTAAGTGCTCAAAAATGACACTTTTTGGGGCAAAAATGCAAGTTTTTGAATCGAAAAACCAAAAACGACATCGGAGAGTTGTGCAGAACGACGAGACGAATCTTTTGAGGGGTCAACCATCGAAAATGGATGATCCTTTGCTGAGATAGACTATTTGCAAGATCACGAAATATCCAAAAATTCGAAATCTTTTTCTATATCGAAAAAGTGAGTTTACCGAAAAATTCGTACTCCGTGTTGTAGATCTCGATTCGTAGAATATTTTTTAAAAAGACCGGATCGTATTTCGATGAACAGTCTTAGAGATATGATAGTTTTTTTTGGAACACCTGAAAATGCCAAATTTTTTATATGAAATCGAGTGGTGCCATAGACGAAACATGAAATCGTTTGAAAATGGTTATTCCTATCCAACTATCCTACCCGACCTACAAATAATACCGATGGGCGGAACTTTTAAGCGGGCTATCCTGTGATATTAATATGTGCAGAACTATTAGTTTTGAAAGATTTTTTGTCAATTTTTGGGGAGAAGCATTTGCAGCTTGAAATTTTATAGGCCCAAATATCAATCCATCCTCACCCCCCCCCCTATCAAGGCCTCAAAATTCATAACTTAAGAGTAGACTATAAATTTTTCTCCCTAGATATTAAAACAAAACCACTATCTAAAATCCATATGAATTTAAATGTCCTGGCCTAAAATCCCAGAGTCTCAAAAGCGCTACAAAAAATCACGTCTCTCCTCCTACCATAGACGTCAACAAGGAAGAAAACAAACCCCATACACTACGTACTTTGAATCTTCAATAATGTCTCTCAGCTCTCTTTGCGGTTCAAACATTATAACAACAACAAAGGCTTCTTGCAACATTATGACAACAAGTAAAGGCTCTTTGCGGTTCAAACATTATAACACAAACAAGGCTTATATCGAAAAGTCCTTGGATATAAAAAATCAGCGTATCAGAAGGAATTTTTTAGTTTTTACCCCAAGGCTTAAGAAACTCGAATTATCAAATTTTTTCCATCTATTGAATTTTTGTACTCATGGTTTTTCTATACAGTGAACTCGTATCAAAAGGAATTTTTTATTTTGACCACAGGATAGTGGAGAAAATCGACTGTTGTGAGAGTGGCGCGTCTAACAAGGAACCATCTCGCAAGTGTGACATCGAAATCTAGCGCAAATTGTTCCCCATATATGATTTACTCATAAAAGTGAAGAAATTTTTTCCACATGAACAACTTTTGATTTTCCTATAGCCCCTAAGGGGTCGATTTTTGACGAAATTTTAACATAATAATTCGAAAACTTTCAATTTTTTAGATAATTTTTGTTGAAAAATGATTTTTAACAACCAAGAAATGTGATTTCAATAGTAAAAAATTTGCAAAAATTACTAAAAAATTGAAAGTTTTCGAATTAGGGTCGCCACAAGCAACTGCACAAGCTATCGTACGAGTGTAAAATAAACTCGTACGACGGACGAAATGGCCACAAGCTATCGTACGAATTTCGTACGATGACATCGTACTGAGTCGTACGACAGCTTGTGGCGATTTCGTCGTACTTTTAAGTTAATTTTACGATCGTACGATGACTTCGTACGATAGCTTGTGCCGTGCTTGTGGGGACCCTGATTATGTTAAGTTTTCGACAAAAATTGACCTCTTGGAGGTAGTGTTGTACAATTTACCGTAAATTTATGTAAAATATGTAAATTTACTTTCAACGAATTAATTGAAAAATTAATTCGAAATTTTAACATAATAATTCACACGTGTGGCACCCACTGGTGCTGAACCCAGTGAGTGCAGCACCCATAGGGTTCAGCACCCACGGGTTCTATGAGTTCTTCACACATTGGGTGCATAAGACAGTGGGTTCAGAAACCAGTGGGTGGTGTGAAGCACCCGGGTGGGTGATTTCGGGGTCTGGTTGGGGAGCACTAATTGCAATTAGTGCTCGTCTCGACGCCTTTTTAAATTGCGAATATCTTTTCAGGATAAACGAATTTTCGAATATTGTCTTTTACATTTTTATGCATCTTGTTGTGGGCTATAAATTTGCTGGAGAGCATATTCGATAATTCGTTGACCCTGAAGAATAATCGACTGTAACACAAAAATAATCAATCGTAATTTAAACAAATAAATCGATGTTATCGTACGATCGTGTTGTCTACCATCTTTTCTTCTGCTTCTTAATTTCGTTTTTGACTTTGTCTGCAAAATCATTATCATTATGTGGGATAATTTCAACATGAGCTTGGCAAAGTTTTGATGTTCCTAAAAAATTTCAAATTTTAAGAGGTTAAAAATTAAAATTTCACGCAGACTCTCGGGGCTGCGTACCGTGTGGTTTTTATAACAGTATTGAAGAACTTCGAGAGATGAATCTCCAGGATTAAGTAGGCTCGCTAATCCTTAGTAGTACCGTACATTCGTATACAAACAGAACGGTTGGTTTTTTGACTCTGTTGTTTTACCGTAAATAATTCTATTATATTTTTAAGTGATACCCATAGTGCCTCTAACAATGATGTCTTTGTCTTCGACTTCAATCCATTCGGTTGAACCCTCAATTCTCGAAAATAAGATGTTTTGAAAATTTTTCCATCAGCAGTTTTGTTGGTTACACCTTCGCAATAATTTTCGAATGCATAAGTGTTGCTTCCACATTGAATTCTGTCTAATGAGATGTCAGAATGAGTAATTCCTAAAAACGAAATCTATATCTGCTCGGCACAGACTTCCTTAACAATTGTTAGGCGCTCGATCTACAAATTCTCTACTTGAATTACCTGGAAACGTAATAGCCAACCCCAGTATGTTATCACCGCCAACTCCACTTAAAGGAACTTGCCAAAACACAACAATCAGACGGTTTTTGAATTCCCATGTACAGATAGCGCCAACACCAAACCAGGTAAAGCTGCCTTTTCTAGAACCCTAAAAAATGGTTTCTACATTTCGAAAGCCAAAAAAGAGCTTACAAATTTCAATCTAACACCCGGTTGGATATCACGAGGAGGATGTGGAATTTCCCCATGAATAAGCTCAAGTTTCTTGTGAATCAATGTTTGACTAAAACATAATCATATCATCGATTTAAAGCAAATTTTAAAAAGCTAATCCTACTACTCTAAACGTATAATGCCTGTGATTACAGAAGATCTCGCTAACGAATGATTTAAACTCTCAAAGTATTAGTCCAGTGGAAAAAAGTTTTCGGCCCTAAAAATTATCTACAACATCCCTGCTTTGTTTTCCTGTGGTTCGATGTTAGCCCTATGACTCATTAGTTCGTCTGCAATTTCAATATCCCGAGCGAAGCTCGGTTCCCCGATATTAATTTCTAAATCTTAAAACGATCGACCTGAAAACATCTTATCCATAATGATTTTTTGTAAAAAAAATAATAAGTTTAATACTTGGTAAAATTATCCACTTCAAAATTACAAACCACTGCAAAATCATTATTGCAAGCTAGTCCAACAACAGTCAAACAGCTGTCCGCAATAGCAACACCTTTTAAAAGTACCATATTATCAAAAAATATAGATGATTCTCAAAATGAAAAATTCAAATAGAGCGAGTTCTTTCTTTCGCTTACTCGAAAAAATCAATGAAAAGTAGACCAAAAATGGCTTTTTGATAAAACACCGAGCAGATGAAAAAATTATCACTAGTAAGATACGAAAAAAACAAACAACATAATGGCTATAACAGACAGAGAATTAATAAATATTGAACCAAAATGTTAGAAACCATATAAGGGCCTTCACTAATTCGTCTTGACGGTGTCGAGACTGCAATAATTGCAATTAGTGCTCATCTCGACGTCGAGACGCAAAATTTAAAGCGAGAATAACTTTTCAGGGTCAACGAATTTTCGCCACTCCTATATCCGCTATATACATAAAAAGCCGGCATTTGGACGATTTTTTCATGTTTTTCCGACCCAAAAATTTTTTCAAAAATGACCCTATTAGAGCTAAATTTGTGTGCGATTCTGTGGAATTCTTTACTTTATTTACAGCCTCGAGGGCCACCACATAATAAAATAAACAAATAATACTTCGTCATAAAAATTAAACCATAACATAACACGCCTTTGTAGCCTATAGATTATGCTGAAAAGTCATTTAAACCAGATAACTAAAATATAAATTTTCAGGAATTACAATAGTCAAAATTGAACTTCTTAATAGTCTTGATAATAATTCTAACTTGATAGTGTGCCTGAAGTTTGTAAAAATGAATTCTATTATAGTCTTGATTCATTTTTAAAATTTTTTCATTGATAAAAACAAAATTATGTCAAACATACAAATGAGATACATTCAAAAGGCACACAAATACTTAAAAAGTAACTAACAATATACTAGATAGCTATAAAAAGACATATAGCAAATACTGCTAGGTACCTATTCAAGTAAAAAGAATTTTAATCGTCTTTAATTTCTCCGTTTCTCTTCTTCCTTTTGAGCTCTTCAAGCATCTCATCTTGGATGGCTTCCATCATGGGGAGGCGATTGTGCGTGCTGCCTGATTTATCATAGCTAAAATGGTCATTTACAAGGAAATTTTAACTTTTATGAATGTATTGGGTCATAAAAATGGGCTTCAATAAGTTTACTAATAGTCTAGACATCACCCTGGGGATCGGGCCCAAAGTACGTCTTATTGAGTTACTATTACGCCAGTTGTGTTGCCAAAGAAGAGCAGGGAGGAGAGGGCGACGCCCCTCCCCCCTATTTCTTAAAAATTTCGATTTTTTTCCTAATAGCCTCTTTGTTTTTGAAAAACGTGTTTTCACCAAAAATGTTCATTTTCTCAATTTTTTACTAATAATGACATTTTTTATATAAAAAATAGCCAAAATTTCGCTATTCTCGCTCAAAAATGCGTCTTTTAATCTAAAAATGCAATTTTTTCTCTAAAAATTGCTATTTTTTTTTTTTTTTTATTCATTTTTCGCCAAAAATAAACTACAATAGCACCCCGTACATAAATTTTTTTCCAAAAATGCCCATTTTTCAACAAAAAATCAAATTGAAACTTTTTGAAGACCCAATATAGTACCGAACCGTACCTTTACCCAGATTCGTAAGCTCCCGATTGTTGGGGAAGGGATCCCCAAATTTGCCTTGGTCCCCCTTACGTTTTTTAAAGAAAATTTTCCCAAAATTTAGATAAAAATGTAAAAGGGGGGAGACCAAGGTGATTTTTTTGATTTTTACAAAAAAATTTCTCGCATGTCGGTGCAAAATTTTTTTTGTTGAAAAACACTTTTGTAAGCTAAAAATGCTCAAAAATTTTCGATTTTCGACAAAAATTTTCTTGAAATCCTAAAGATAAGACAAAAAACTAGCATCATAAGCAAAATTTTTTTGCAAAATGCTTGTTTATAAACTGAAAATACTCAGAAAATTATGATTTTTGATTAAAAAAAATGGACAATTTTGGTGACAAATTGCAATAGAGATCATTAGGATTTTTTTAATTTAAAAATATAAATGGGGGCTCTTTTTTTCAGCCTTCGGTCGAGTTGGAACCTCAATGCTCGTACGTGCCTGCCTTTACCCTGGGGGTCTGGCTACGACACTGTTTTACGCCAGAAAATGATTACCTATGGTTCGTCTTATTGAGAGTCAACTGTACAAGCTAAAAACTTACATGACAGTAGATTTTTTCCAATAGTTATTTCGGACCTTTTCCCAGTCCCAAGCGGATGTTCTCTCACCAAATTCGTTGGTAGACTCTAAAAGAGCAGCTTATATATAAAAAGTAAGCGGCATTTATGCACTTTAACTCCCTGCATAAATTTATGCAGAATACCAAAAATATGGCAGACAAAACCAAAATTTCCGAATTTTTAAAGTTTTTTCACGAAGAAAAATTTATAAAAAGTTTTAAAAATTTTTTGAAATGTTGAGAATTTTTTGGGATTTTGAAAAAAATAGTGAAAATTTGACTTTTTTTTCGTTTTCAGCCTGGGGGGGGGGGTATTATGCATAAAATTATGCAGAATACCCTCCCCCTTCCCCCCTAGAGGGTGGAGGTTAAAATCATAAGATCCAAGTAAGCCCATAATGACTTACTTCTATCCATCCAAATTTCGATCTTATCAAAACTGATATAAACTGTGTATAAAAATCCAACAAGCCAA
>JAQGBS010002350.1:0-13331 GCA_034698545.1 Acrobeloides obliquus | reverse complement strand
CATTTAACAGTTACGTACGCACGTTTGCGCATGTACATTTGCGCATTCACTTTTGCGCGTGCAACATTTGCGCATGCAGTTTTGCGCATGTGACATTTGCGCATGCACTTAATTGCGCAAAAGTGAATGCGCAAATGTACATACGCAAAAGTGCATGCGCAAATGCACATGCGCAAAAACACCTGCGCAAAAGTGAATGCGCAAATATGCATGCACAAATGCACATGCGCAAATGTAGGTGCTCAATGTTTCATACGCAAGTGTCGACAACTCATTCAAATATACAAATAGGCTAATAACCTAAAACAATTTGTTAAGCCCAGTATCGAACAAAAAAATCTATCATGATACAGAATCATGGGTTGGCATCACTTGCGCACACACATTTGCGCATCTAACATTTGCGCAGCGTCATTTGCGCATACGACATTTGCGCATGCATTGAAAAAATTGAAAAAAATCGCAAATGTTGCATGCGCAAATGATGCATGCGCAAATGACGATGCGCAAATGTTACATGCGCAAATGTACATTCGCAAATGTTCGTGCACAGATGTTCCTGCGCAGATGTTCATGCTAGATGATATTTTTCAAGATGTTCTTGGTGTTGTCTGATTCTATTTAACTTTTTTAATATTTTTTTTATAAATTATATTTAAATTTTAAGCCTGATCCACATTCGTATGGCAAATTTATATCAATACTGGCGTTTGTTTCACATACGACTTCGTGAAATTCGGCTGTATGAGGATGAATTAATATCGGTAAACTATGCCAGATATTGGAATGGATACTCAAAGCTTGACCTAAAAATTCAAAATGCTAAAAAACAATAATAAGTCATCTTGATACCATTTTGAAACAAAAACACTTTTAATGTCGTTTCTATAGGATCACCACTATTTTCATCAGGCAACGCAAAAATCATCGCGAATCTAGTTTCCAGATTTTTTGAGTGCAAATAATAAGACCCATCTGGTCTTGTGCTTAATACCTATAAAATTTTATAGAACGCAAAAAAAATCGGAGCTACTGCACTTTAAGATAATCACTTACAGGATCGTAAGTCGAAGTTAGAAAAATGCCAGAATTTTAAATCTTTCATAAAAAGTGATGTTCTACAACATTCATAGGCTGGCAAGGTGAGGGGAGAGAGGGGACATCCGATGAGGTGGTCCTCTCTCAATTTTGGGTCTATGAATGAGTGGGTAAGGGGGGAGGAGACCTTCGATAAGATGGTCTCCCTCCATTTTGGGTCCATGAGTGAGTGGGTCAGGGGGAGGGTGGTTCACCCCCCCCCCCCCGCCGACCTATGACAAAGTTGTTCGCTATGATCTAAGGAATCCAACGAGCTAGCTTTCAGCCCAACCGGATTTAAATTGACCGAGATATGGTATTAAAACGAAAAAAATACGAGAAAGCACATTTTTTAACACATTTAAGACCATATTTCGGTCAATTTAAATCCGATTGGGCTGAGAGATAGCTCGTTGAATTCTTGAGATCAAGTCGAACAACTTTGTAGAACATCACTTTTTACGAAAAAAATCTAAAATTCTGGCATTTTTCTTCTTCGACTTGCGATCCTGTAAGTGACTACATTAAAGTGCAGTAGCTCCAAAAAATCTAGTATCCTACGTTTACAACATATTCTTTAATTGCCGGATTATATTCTATACCAGGTTTACCTTCTTTTCCTTCATAGGTACCAGATAATCCATCAAAAATTAATTGCCGTATGTCATCATGTCCATGGCTAGACCAAGAAAGTCGAAAATCTTGTTCTAACGGTCCTATTTTTGAATATTTTTCGAATTTTTTTAAATAAGGCCAATGAGCTGGATTGACCTAAAATGTCAGGAGGTATGATGGATAAGGGCGAACGTTTGAGGACGCGACACTTGAGGACGATCCTTTGAGGACGCGATATTTGAAGACAGACATTTGAGGACGGATAGTTGAGGATTTATTTTGAATTTTTTAAAATAAACAATATTATTTCAAAAAGCGGATTTCGCTGAATTTTTCAGTCGCATAGGAAGTCTTCGATTTTGTTGCCGTTTTTAACCGCATAAAGTAGCAACATGGACATTATCATCTCCACGCACCAGCTCCTTAGTCTTTTGTCTTGGCCCCGACCTTATTTCATAATTTTTAATTAAAATTTCAAATAGAAGCTTACTATATAGACAGATGCTAGATAACTGATTTTTACCAGTAGCAGATTTTATCTTTTTGAATAGATTGTCTTCGAACGAGAACTCGCGATCTCCAATTTTGACATAAAAATTTGGGAAGAAATCGCCAATTTCGACATAAATTGGGAAGAAATCGCCGTACCCGATATGTCTCAACAAAATGAAGATACTTACGAAGATTGATAAACCTTCTTTAATATTTTAAAATTAAAAAATTCAAAATAAATCCTCAAATATCCGTTTTCAAGTACCTCGTCCTCAAATGCCGCGTCCTCAAATGTCATCCTCAAAAGACTGTCCTCAAGTGCCGCGTCCTCAAATGTTCGACCTCATCCGTCGCACCGCCAAATGTCATAGATTCGATTATTTTTTGCATTTTTTATTTACTTTTTCTATATGATGTGCAGAATTCGGCATAAGTGAACCATAGAGTTTGAAATTGTCCTGATTTACTTCTTCCAAATTTAATGTTTTATGAGTGAAGTGTTCAGAAAGTTTTGGTTCGCTGCTTTTGTCAATAAAAGATTCGTCTAGTAAAGGTATGAATGTTTTTCGGTCGATGTTTAATAAATGGATGTGAATATTTTGAGGAGATATAAACTTCGATTTGGCATTAACCTAAAATAGTGCGTAAAATGTACAATAGAGTGTCTATTTTTTAAAGAAAACCGAGTTGAGTTGAAACAGGTCAGGGTCGGATCCTATTGCAGCAACTGTGACGTCACAAGTTAGCTTCATAAAATGTGTGCGTGGGAGCGTAACACTCTTCTAACACCACACACATTACAACACATGAGTCATCTAAAGTACACCCACTCCACCCCTTATGCGCTGATTCGCGTAGTTTAATGCCCAGCGCTAAACTACGTGAATCAGCGCATAAGGGGTTGAGTGGGTGTACTTTGGATGTTTTTTTCTGGATACCCCCTATTTTAAGGGCAAAAAATGCGAAAATTAAAAAATTTCTGATTTTTATGCAGAAACCATCGTCCCTGGGCTATGCGAGAAATCGATTGCGTGCATTCCCGAGCCGTGAAAAATTTGCCTGATCTTGATTCAGGGAAGGGGTGGGTGTATTGAAACGAAAATTTAAAGTTTTTGTTTTTGATGCGGGAATCATCGTTTCTGGGATTTTTCTATGCGAGGAATCGATTGCGCGTATTCCGAAACCGTGAAAAAATTTGCTTGACTCTGGTTCAGGGAAGGGGTGGGTGTATTGCTCGGTCTGCACATAATATAATAATATTACCGCCCTATGATACATATCCACATTAAAAACTTCATCTTTTCCATCATCTATTATCGGTATGGGTATTGTATGAATGACAAATGCATCGATTTGTACCGTACTCCCTCTAGGGAATTTGATCGCATGAAAGATTCGTTGATGGTCATGTTTTTGTTTTTCACAAAAAATGATCAAAAAATCATATTCGTCACTCTTTGGCACATATGCAATATCTCCATCTAATTGAGCATAAAAATATCCAAAAAATGAGAATTCCTTTTCCGATAGACTTTTAGCTTCTAGGGTAGATTCCTAGATTTTTCCTTTTCTACGTTTTTTTAAATAAAAATTACCAAAGGTGTTTTAACCCATAATTCATTATGTCGCCAAGCTATTGAAATAGTTTCATGGCAGACAGCATCATCTGATCCTCCAGATGGTTGTCTATGTCCTAGTTTTCTGGGCCAATCGAATTTTTTCATGGGAATTTGATCTTCACTAAATCAAATTTTTATGTGAAAAAATGAAAAGTTCAAATACGAATTATTGGGTTTATATATTCAAGAGTCAAATGATGGGTCCACCAAGGATTTCGCTGGTGATAACAGGGGTCGAAAATGAGTGGCACTCAGGGTGGTACTATCCACCACCAGTGATGCAGGCCCCTTCCTAGGAATGTTACATTGCCACGAAAACGTGGCACTTGTTTTTTAAAGAAAAGATCAAATTCATTAGGATCGATAATTTCAATAAATTTTGAGCAAAAAATTTGATTTTTGAGAAAAAAATTCAAATTTTGAGCAAAGATTTCGATTTGATCAAAAATTCGATTTTTGCCTAGAATTCAATTTTTTGAGAAAAATTCGATTTTTGATCAAAAATTCAATTTTTCAACCAAAATTTGATTTTTGAGCGAAAATTTCGATTTCCAACTAAAAAATGCCATGTTTTGGCATGGTGTTTGCCACTTTTTCTATTTTGGCATGTAATATCCCTGCTCCCCCCCCCCCCAAATTGGGAGGGGATAACTAGCAAGGTTCCAGCGAGTTAACTAACAGAACAATTTTTTTGCGCGGAAGAACGCAAAAATTTTGAAAAAAATCTTGATAAAAAATTGTAAAAATTCCATTTTTTAGTTAAAAACAAATCGATTTGTGACGTGAAAATTGACCAAAAATTATGCCTAGCAAAAAATTTTTTCGACAAAAGTTAACTAGCAAAAAAATTTTTTAGGAGGGGGTCCCTGCATTACTGCCCACCACTCAAAACCACCGTCTGTATTTTTCTGGTTTCTATAGTAAGGGGTCATTCAGATATTACGTAATCAACTTTTTAGTGGTTTACCCCCCCCCCCCCCAACGTAATCATCAAAAATGCACTAAACATAATCAATTTTTATGAGGAGGGCCGAACCCCCCCCCCCCCACATGATTACGTAATATCTGGATGACCCCTAAGATCAAGTTTTTTTCTCAAACAAACCTTTCTTTGTGCAAAATAATTCCAAAATTTTCGAGCTCATCATAATAGGGAATAACAGAAGCTGTCATATTAGACATGTTCAAAATTTTGTTCTAAAATTGGAAAGCTATGCTACGAAAAATATTATAAGAGATGATAAAACGATGCAAACAAGTTTTCCCTCGGAATGGGTCATCATCAAATCGATTAAGACCCTATTGCTGAAACTAAATGCAGAACTGTTATGTACATACACATACAAATAAAAGAGGAAAAAACAATTCCGACGAGAACACTTATTTTTATTTTGATCTTTGTTCAAGTAAACAGGAAAATTACTTAATAATACATTAAAAATTAGGGCTGCGCGTTGGCCTGCAGGTGGGATTTTTTCAAAAAATTTTTTGCGGGACGGGATTGCGGGATTTTTAAAAGCTTGCGGGCGGGATCCCGCGAGATTTTTTGCGGGGTTAAAATTTGCTACAATGTTCATTTTAAGAAAATTTATAAATTGATGCAAAAATCGATTTTTCCGTAAAAATTCAAAAAAGTTTGTTTATTACAACGAAGAGCTTGTAACAAATTCAAAATTTCAAACGCAATTATCTCGAAAACTACAACGATTCAGAATATGCCTTAAAAACAAAAATGCTCTATTTTTCATGATCTTTCCGAATATATCATTTTTCATATGATTGTAACTTACTGAACTGATCCTTTAACACACACATTTCTACTATAAATTTATGAATAAAAGCTTCTTTTTGGTGTCATAACAATAATGAAAACAAAAAGAGCTGCAATTATACTTAATAACACAAAGAGAATGATATTTTTTATTAAATCGATCGTTCTATTATGGATATGATTATGCAAGTGTGCCCGTTCTTCATAGTGCTCTATCAAGCCTACTAAAAATACATTAAAGGGGGGGGGGTAAATTTGCAGCAGCACTTCTGAAAAAAAATTTTTTGAATTTTTGCAAAAATGACCTTTCTAAGGGTAATTTTATGCGAGAAATCGATTCCGCGCATTCCCGAAGAATGAAAATGTTTCCTTGACCCTGATTCAGGGAATAGGCTGTGTGTATTGAAGCGAAAATCAAAAATTTTCGGATTTTTATGAGAAAACCGTCGATTCTTAGGTTTTTCTAGGCGGAGAATCGATTGCGCGCATTCCCGAACCTTGAAAACTCTTTCTTGATTCAGGGAAGGATACGTATTTACGTAAATAAATTGATTTTCGCTTCAATACACTAATTTCTTCCCTGAATCAGGGTCAAGGAAGCATTTTCATGCTTTGGGAATGCGTGCAATCGATTCATCGCCTAGAAAAACCTAAGAATCGACGGTTTTCTCATAAAAATTCGAAAACTTTTGATTTTCGCTTCAATACACTCAGCCATTCCCTGAATCAAGGTCAAGGAAGCATTTTGATGCTTCGGGAATGTGCGGAATCTCGCATAAAATTACCCTTAGAAAAGTCATTTTTGCAAAAATTCAAAAAATTTTTTTTCGGAAGTGCTGCTGCAAAGTTACCCCCTTAAAAAATAATTAAAAATGATAAAAATAGCATACTCGAATCTTTATGAATAGGATTGTAGAATAAACTGTACGCATTTGAAATAGGCATTTTTTTAAATTATAAAAAGTTTATACGAATAAGTTTTTCAATAAAAAAAATAGTTTAGAATATTTTTCTTAGCTGAACAATTACTTGAAAAAATGATTACAACTCGTTTTGTTTATTAGGAAAACAACATGTTTAGATCCTAGTCTCGATGGTCAATATATAAATATATTTTCTTTATGTTTATTGAAGCTATTTTCTATCAGCCTTGTGTCGTGAAATTACGAAATAGAAAAAAAGAGATCTCAATTTTATTTACAGGGTATTTCAAAAAAGTGGGTTTTTGTGATTTTTTATATGATTTTGGACCCGAAAATTTTTTTCTTCTAAAAATAACCCCTATAGGGCTATTTCTATGCAGGGAATCGATTTCACACATTCCCAAACGCTGAAAATGCGTCTCTGATTCAGGGAAACCGAAATTCAACAATAGAAATTTGTCTTTATTTCATTTTCACTTCAATATACAAACGATTTCCCTGAATCAGGGAAGCATTTTCAGGGCTCGGGAATGCGCGCAATCGATGCCCCGCATAAAAATACCTCTATAGGGGTATTTTCGCATAAAAATACCTTTTAGAAAAAATTTTCGGGTCCAAAATCATGTAAAAAATCACAAAAATCCACTTTTTTTGAAACACCCTGTATTTTTTTTTAATAAATTGACAAAGATTAATTAAAAAGAGATTGAAATTTCTTATTAACAGACTATTCTTGTCCATCCAAGTCGTTCCACGCGGCCGTACTAAAAATATAAAATATTAAAAAATGATAGAAAATTTGCAAAAAATAGATATTTTATGAGGAATTTTTAAATGGATATTTTTCTAGTATTTACTTATATATGATGTTCATAAACAATTTCACTTTTACATCTTTTGAACGATTTAGGGGAACAACCCCTCTCATTGGTTTAGGGGGACAACCCCTCCCATTGACTACATGTGATTACTTGGATATCCAATATCGTATCATAAAATCTTTTCGCAAGATTCGAATGGGATTCCATGGTTGGAAGAAGAAGATTTTCGCATTCTTTCGTTTTCTTATTCTTATAAACAATTCTGTTAACCGGAACTATTCCACTAGCTGTTCCAGTACAAAACATTTGAAGCATCTAAAAAATTCTTTTTTGTTCGAAAAATTTTTTTCGTGAATTTTTTCGAAAATCCAGCTTTCCAGCGTTTTAAAAAACATTAACTTTTAAAAAATTTTTTCAAAAAAATTTTACTCTTTTTTCTTTGAGTGACCGTTGAATCTCTTCCATCGTAGGATATCTTTCACTTATTTTAAATTCGTTCCATTCTCGAGCAAGAACTAGAATTGAGTCACGTGTAACGCCCGGTAAAATTAATCCATCTTCTAATGGTGGAGTAACTAATTCTTCTTCTGAAAAAAGTGCTTCATTCATTTAAAAATTTTTTACTACCTCCGTTCTCATTTTTCCAATAAACAAAAATATTCATAGCTGAAGCTTCAGTGAGTTTTTCATCGGTATCATAAAGCCATAGCGCTTGATGACAACCCATTTCATGAGCTATTTTTCCGACCAAAAGTGTCGGAGCATAGTTGCTAAAATAGACTTTTTTCAGTCTTTTTTCACTTACAAGGTGTCCAAAAAAACTTAACTTTTGAGATTTTTTCGCTAATTTTCAAAAAAATAATTTTTTAAATTTTTTCAAAATTACCTTTCTAGAGGTAATTTTATGCGAGGTTTGACTGTATACGTGTTTTAAACAGAGTCTCAAAATGGGTCCGGGACCCCAAATGGATCGAGGGCCCATTGAGGGCCGACGGACGGTTGCTCTTCGACCGAATTTTCTTTGCCCCAAGGTATAGGTAAAATTGCTTAAAAATTATTTGTTGCCAAATGATTTTGACTATGATCCACTTTGAGCATAGTGATTTTTTATTCTTTTAACATAGTAATAACAGTTTGGAACAACTGGTCAAAAGAACAACCGTACATTTACCCCCATCGGGTCCGGGTCCTTTGGGTTCCGCATCCAAGGGACCCACTTGATCATATTTTTCAATTCTAAACCGCATAAGGTCATCAATAAGTGTTTGCTCTTTGATAAGTTCGACAGCAAGTCAGACAACATAGAAATTTTTATTTATGTTTAAGTCAAAGGGATCCAAAGGACCCGAGGTCCGGGACTCAAATGGCCCGTGACTCAAGGACCCATGGGTCCTTTGGATCTTAGGGTCCCAAAAAAGTGGACCCCTTTCGGACTCTGGTTTTAAAGCATGAAAAAATTTCTTACCATCCCATTTTATATGCTCCAACTCCGCCCGAAAATGCTCTAACATACTCTGGATCAGCTAATAAAGAAACTGGTTGAAATCCAGTTGAAGCATCAACAGGGTTGAGCAAAACAAACAATTTAGCTTGTGTTGAAACAGCTACTCCAATCGTAGGCTAAAAAATCGAGTTTTTTTTTTAATTTTTCAAAAATAAAATTGTACATCAGTTCCGATCATAGTTGGACGAATGTATAAAAATCCTGTGTTCGAATATGGCACCCATTCTTTGTCAATTTCGATCGTATTAGAGATTAATTTGATCAATTCTTCGGCATCAAAGTCCTAAAAAAGATCATAGCCTTTTGATCTTGGGCTTACAATGTTTTTAAAAGTTGTTTCTATGAGGTAGTTAAAAAAATTAAACTTACTGGAAGTGTAGCTCGAACTGCACTTCTTTTCATACGTTCAATATTTTTCTCCGGACGAAACATACGAATTTTGTTGTCCACCCCTCTAAAAGCTTTCATTCCTTCAAAAAGTTCAATTGCATAGTGTAAAACCTGAAGAATTATTAAAAGAATCTATATGCAACCAAAGGCATAGGTTTGGATTTCGGGGGAGGGGAGGGAGGGTCCAATCGGTTTCGGGGGTCCATTTTGGGAAATGTTACAATTTTTTCCAAAAAATTGGTACGATATATATGGCCAAAATTCGATTTTTGACCAGATTCCAATTTTTTAGTCCAATATTCGATTTTTGACTAAAACCGAGGTCAGCCAGATGGTCCCAACTGAGGTCCCCCATATGGTGCATACCGTGGATTCGCGAGATCAAATGAATTTCGTAACTCTAACAACAATTTATGGCCAAAATTCGATGTTGACCAACGCTAACAACAGTTTTTTTTACAAATTTTTCGAAAAAACTTTAAAACATAAGGGGAGACTCTTACTTTTTTTCGGCCAATTTTGAGAGGATCTATAAACCCAATGGACCCCCTTAACTATGTCTATGATGCAACCCTACTTTAGCTCCAGGATGAATATCAAAATTATGAAGAGGAGAAATTAATGGTTTGGACCAACCATTACTTTGATTCCAATCAACTTCCATCATATGATCCGTGTAAACTTGACCAAACTTGAGATTGTTCCAAGAAAGTGGCTTGAGTTTCATTTGAGATCGTGTAGCAGGAAATATTTCAAGATCATGATGCTAAAACATTACAAACGATTCTCAAAAATTAGGAATCAATTGCTCCCGGGGCTATGAAAAGAAGTTTATGACCCTAATTCAGCACTGACTCGAAGATTTGGTCTTACTTCGTGATTGTCCTTAAGTATAGTCCGTTTCAATCGATCTTTTAGAAATTTTACCCCGACCCAGGTAATGAGCGATCCTGTCCGATCTGGCAAGTTAAGCAACTTGGGCCCGCAAGAGGGTAAAATTTCGAAAAATTAAAAAAATTCTATCAGGCCTCGTAGAATATTTTCCTATTTTTGTTCTTTGGTTGTGGATCACCGAAATTAAAAAAGTTTTTCATTCCTCACCATTTTACCCTTCGAAGATCGAACCTGTGGGCTCAACGTTGCTTAACTTGCCAGATCGGACAGTATCGCTTTTTTACTGGGGTCGAGGGTAAACTTGATTAAAAGGTTAATTGAAATGGACATAATCGGGATTAGCTCAGAGATTTAATAAATGACTATAAGTCTCGGAGCTTGATCCGGGGGTCTGATTTTTGACATTCATCGCTCAGAATGGGTCACTCTTTGGTTGTGAATCACCTCTAAATTTAGTGAACCATCTGGAGAATGGATTGTTTTGGGGGTTTGGGATTAGCACTAAATTGAAGACAGGACAAGTGGGTCCCGGATGATCGTTTCCTCGATATTTTCTTAAAACTTACATAAAATGTATTAATTGGTTTTTCAACTTCTATAGTTTTTGATGGAACCGTCGAGGCAAATCGAACTATTGTAACTAAAGCTTTGGGAAATTTTCGAATATTTTTTGCAAGAGTCATACTCATTATAACAAAATTTTATCTGAAATTACAATTCGTAGTCAAAAGTATATTTTATAGTAATCAGTTTCATTGAAAAAAAGATTAAAGGTCTTTTTTTTCATGACAACATTATAGTTCCGTATTCCGGTTTTTTGCAAGTAAACATATTTTCGTTATGTGATTGTTATTGATGTTTTTTAACTTATTTGGCGATTGAGAGCCCAGAAATGCAGAAATGCAAACAGCAAAAATGAAAAAATTCGAAAAAAAGCAAAAGTTTAACTAAAAGTAAAAGATGGCATAATTTTCATCTCGATGAGACGAATATAATGGTACCAAGCTTATTCGATTTGAAAATTGATCACGATCAGATTACTACTCTTACCATGGGTTATTTTTAATGCTAGCTATGGAATTCTCTCTCTCTCACAAAAGAGGGGCACAATTACCCGAACAATATACAGATGGCCATTTGAGCAGTATCACTTTTCGTACAATTGTTTTCGTACGGTACTTTTCGTACAATTGTTTTCGTACGGTACTTTTCGTACAATTATTTTTCGTACGAACTTTTCGTACGAAAAGTACCTGTACGAAAAGTCCGTACGAAAAATAATTGTACGAAAAGTATCGTACGAAAACAATTGTACAAAAAGTGATACTGCCGCCATTTGGCATCTGACATTCACTACTTTGTTATGATGTACTTTGTCTCAGAGCAATCGAGAGAAAGACTCCCAGGGCATTTATTTATTCTACCCTTTTTTGACCTATATTTACACTTTTATCTCTGTTGTTATATTTTAATGTTGCTGGCTTATATCATGATCAGATTTAGAGCGTCGGGTGCTGATAAGATGCCACCACAGAAACTACGAAACGTTCAGAAACTAGACTTTGTAACACTCCCCTTTCAAATTGAGAGAGGGATCAGGAGGGGTTGTTATAGTTTGATCACAATATTTATTTTAAATATTAAAATCGTATAAAATTTCATGCTGATAATTCGTGTCGGTTTTGCTGAGACGTATTCTGAAAACAATTTAAAATTTTTTTTGTCTGAAAAATCTTACTTTGTTAATAAACTGTGTAAAATAAGAAAACATCTCTATTGGAAACGGAAAAACGACGGTTGAGTTATTCTCCGCACTAAAAATTTTTCATGAACTCTGTCTTAAATAAAACTTTACGCGATCGTAATCAAAGTTTGAAGATATCGTAATTGAAGAGCGGCTGGTGATTCTGAAAGTATGTTGGCGGCTTCTTTCAAAGCAACCGAAGCACTCTGCTCGCCTTGAGCAGCAACTATCTAAAACATTTTTTACATTCTTTTTTTGGAATCGGCCTAACCTTAGCTTTGGCTTCACGAGACGCCGCAGCTTCGGCAGCCATGGAACGCTGCATTTGAGAAGGGAGAATAACATCTTTTACTTCAACACGCTCAACTGTGACACCCCATTTTTCGGTAGCATCGTCGAGAACTGTCTAAAATATTTAAAAATTAATTTTTTATCTCATCAAATTAAGAGACGATATCTCGAAAATTCGAACATCTCTGGTAAACAGTTTGACTGCGGAGACGTGTCGATTGCGTCAAAATTATTTGCGTCATCCTACATTTACATTAATTTTTATTTGCGTCAATTTTCGATTGCGTCAACAGACATTTGCGTCAATTTTTGATTGCGTTAACAGACATTTGCGTCATCCAACATTTGCGTCAATTTTTGTTTGCGTCAATTTTCGATTGCGTCAATTTTCGATTGCGTCAACAGATATTTGTGTCAATTTTGACGCAATCAAAAAAATTGACGCAAATGTCGGATTTTACTAAATAAATTCAAGTCTGAGCGCAGGCGAACCGTATAAGGCAATATTTGAAAGCTCGAGAAAGTGTCTCTTAAGTGTTTGACACAAACTTTCATATGATGCGAAATGCTTTCTCGATCAGACAACATTTCGGATAAAGTTTTTGTTCCAAGTATGTTTCTTAATGTCGTTTGTGCTAATAGCCTTGTTGAATTGGTATAATCTTCGATATTTATAATAGCGATCGTTGCATCCGAAACTCGAAAATAAACGACTGCATCTACTTTTACTGTTACGGAATCCTTGGACAGAATCTAAAAAATGAAGGAACCCATTAGAGTTTTTCGGTCTTTTTGTTTTTCCTTTTTTAAGATCTCACTCATTTTTGGCAAAATGCTAGCTGGGTGAAGGGAAACTTTCTCGTTTGTTCATCCGTGATGATGATTTTAAACAAGTTTTCGTTAGTATTTTACCTCTTGTGGTGGTACATTGTAAGAAATGACTCGAAGATCAACTTTTTGATAAGTGTCGATGCAAGGCAAAATGAAAAATAAGCCTGAAATGTATATGTACTCAAAATAATGTTATATTTTATTTGTTGTACTTTTTGGTGCAAACAATAAAACTGATCTCCTAGATTACATAAAACAAAAAATCAGACCGAAAAAACACTATTTGATAGGTGTCTAAATCTTCAAATTTGGCATATATGTGTGAAAGATATCGTTTCGGTTAACAGCTAATAGGCAAG
>JAQGBS010002349.1:0-13334 GCA_034698545.1 Acrobeloides obliquus | reverse complement strand
ATAGCTCTTGCTTGAGGTAAAGTCAAAATAATGTCATTTTCAAATAATTCTTCTGCATATTGGGCATTTATTGAAGCTTCTGTTTTATCATTAGATTTTTCTTTGAAAAACGGTTTCTTTTGTTTTTGAAAAACCTAGATAAATCATTGAAAACCTAGATAATCTTTTTATATAAAACCTGTAATATGAATACGTACTAACTTTTTAATGTGCGATTCAAATCCTTTGCACGACAAAATTTTATGACTTTTGATATCAAAATCATAGAGGTGTTTCACTGGAGGGATTGAAAAATCGATTTTTAAGTTTTCGTTAGTATCGAAAATTGTTACGTAATTCGAATTCGTATATTGGAAGCGCCGCTCGGAAACTAGGCCAAATGCGCTCGATTTCCAAGTACTATGTTAAAAGTTCAGTTACGTGTCTGAAGCTTTCACGTTTATAGGGGAGGAAAAAGTTCTGATCAAACCTAAAACATTTTAAAAACGTGTTCTCTAGATGAATATAAGAATGAATATAATATAAACTTTTGGCTGAGAAACGGTCAAAACTTATGTTCTTAGGTCAAAACTTTTGCCAATTTTATCAGAACTTTTGCCCCTCATGGTCAGTATATCGGCCTCTTAGGCCGGAACTTTTGCCTTCCCTATATGTTAGTTATTATAAAAAGTATAAAAACCCCACTTTTGAAGGGTCACTAAGTCGTAGTTTATTAAAAGTAGCTTGTTTAATTTGATCTAATAAAGTTCTAGCTTCTGCTGCATCATCTTGATTTAATTGCGCTTCGTATTGGGCAAAAATTTGTGATACCATCAAAAATAACAAAATTGGATACAAGCTAAACATTTTCTAAGGCAAAATCCTGGGATAGTTAAACTTTGGGTTTTCGAAAATCTGGGATTGCTGATCAAAAATATAGCATTAAAGAAAAAATGAACTGTTTAAATAGTAATTTAATTAGTAATCAACATAAGAGATATTGACAAAAACAAATCCCATTCAATGAATCAGATTTCAGTTTGTTTTAAGTATTTTTTTAAAGTGCTCAGCACAATGGAAATTTTGGGTCATTTCAGATAATGAAGGTCAACGACTGTTTCGAGTGGATTTAACGAATTGTTCTCATATAATATTGGTCACTTCCGGCCAGACATGTTTTATGGTTTGCGGGACAGAAAAAAACTAAAGAATAATAAAAGTTTCCGTTCATTTATAAATTTTCTTAATGTCAAGAGATTATTGAAGAACGGACTTTGTTCTAAATATAATTAGTGATGGAATAAAGAACTATCTAAATGCAAAAATCTTCTAATAAATCTTAGAAAGATGTCCAAATTACCTTGAATGAAAAAATGGATCTTTAATAATTCTTTCATGCCTTACCTTAACGTTACTCATACCGTGATCCCTATTTTTAAGGATTTG
Organism: Acrobeloides obliquus; assembly: GCA_034698545.1. NCBI lineage: Eukaryota > Metazoa > Nematoda > Chromadorea > Rhabditida > Cephalobidae > Acrobeloides > Acrobeloides obliquus. The sequence goes on along the minus strand of JAQGBS010002349.1, from coordinate 11,909 downwards.
GCCTTGTATTGATTTAGACACTGTAGAACTAAAATTTTTGCTGAATTCCCGAAAAACCTCGATTTTGATACTTTTTATTACAATGTTTTCACATTGTCATGTTGATTAAAGAGAGATGATGGAAGGATGGATGATTTTTGTGATGCTTTTCTTCAACTTGGATGGATGAATGAAATTTTTTCAAAATCTTGAAAAAATTACTTGGTTCCTCCTTATGATTTTTTTCACACAATTTTAAAAATTCCCGATGGATTAGTGGTGAGTATGGGATTTCTATGAAATATTTACATATATAATTGTATTATATTTTATCAAATGTTTTAGAGACTCTTTGATTTTATTGCTTATCAAAATTAAAAAGTTATTAGGCTTCAAAAATGTCTTATCTGACGATAGTTATCTTTTTCACTTTACAAGAAATCAGACCATTGTAAAAACGTTTACCACTAAAAAATAAGCATTAAATTTATGTGTATATAACCTTTCCGCTGAGTTTGTAAACAAGCCTTTAGAGTTTCTCTTTTATTAATGTTTGGGAAAATTAAACAATCCTTAGGCTTGAAAATAATTTCTGATGAAAATATAATTGTGTTCAATTTAGTATCAAAATAGAATTTGCAAAAATGTCCAACACTTAAGATTAAAAGGAACAAAAAGACCTATTTACGAAAGCAGAAAGTCAAAGTTGTATTTCATTTAACGCACCAAAGACCACTCGCTATCTCTCTTCAACTTCTTCAAGCAAGAGCTAATTAATCGATTGTTGACTGTCAGGAGAGTGGTCAGACGAAAAATATATATATCTTTTAAGTCTTATGTATTTTCAGAAAATATTATTGTTATTATGCAATTACATTCTTTTTATTTATGCGAATATTTATATTAGTTTATATATATATAAAATAAAAGTCGAGATGGTTTTATGAGTGGTTTTAAAAATTTTTGATTAAATTGTTAAAGGACCAGACTAGTTTTGAAAACTTTTTATTTTCGAAGAGTTCATGTTGGGGCAATCATTTTTTATTTTTGATAGTAAAAACAATTCGTTAACTCTGAAGAGATAAGAAACAAATTTTTCCGAAAATTTTAAGCGTGTTTTGTGGTTGAAGTGAAACCCTGACACCATTTGACTTTTTATTTCCGTTAAGGTCAATGTTAAATATATATCAATGATAAAACATAAAAAATCATAAACAAAAATCAAACAAAGATCAATTTTCTACTAGAATTAAACATAAATCGATGTGTTGGAGTTAGGATTTAATGGATGACAAATCTACACAAATATGTATATATTTGATTTACAAAAATCAACAGCGTCACTTTTTGATCTTTTTATTCCACTCACTCTTTCTTTTTGATTCATTTTTATTTTTGTTTTCAACGTGAATGCGTGATAAGTTGCTTTTTTCAACTTTTTAATTCATTCTGCTTTTTTACAGAATGAATAAAAAACTCGAGCATTCAAAATTCATATTAGGAGAAGAAATAAATATGGAAACAAATGTAACAACGATTAATGAATTAGATTATGAACTTAGCCGTCTATTAAATCAGCCAACAATTTCGAAATTGAGCAAAATTCGAAAATCTACTAATGTTAATAGTTTTAAAGGTAAAGATAATATTTTTTCGCGTTATGCCTTACTGCAGTATCTAAACAATTATATTTTTCAAAAAAATTTAGATACGAAAAGAATCGAATCTATCAAACCTCAACACAATATCCCAAAAGGTCGACTGATCGCATTAAAAACGACTATAATTCGCCATTATGATCCACTTAACCAAACTTCTGATGGAGGAATTCGAATAACTCAAAGCAAAAGTGGTGGACCTAGCTGTAAAGTAATTTAAATAAAAATTATTCACGAAAAATAAAATTTTGTTTAGAATCCTCCGATGTCTAAAAAGGATGTCCAATTAAAGCAACAAAACGTGTTGCCAGAATCTGAAACTAGTGGTAATTGGAGGTCTAACCACAGCAGAAAAGCTGCTATGAAAAGTAGCCAATTTTAGATGTATAATAGATGTTATTATATATAGTTTATAAATATGTACATATAATTTATTTTTAATTAACAACCTCAAAATAAATTCTTTTAAAAAATGTCAACAATTTTAGAAAAGAGCATATATACTTCGTTTCCCACTGAAAATTAAAAAATGGTGGGTGCTCCATAGTGCAGTGGATAAAGAAGCCGACCGTCCGACCTGTTAAGTTAAGGAATGTTGGGCCCGCAGGCTCGATTCCCATGAGAGTAAAACTTTGATTTTCAAGAATATTTTTTGCAAAAAGATTTTTTTTTAAATCAAATGTTTTACCCTCATACGAATTGAAACTGCGGGCCCAGCGTTGCTTAACCTGCCAGATCGGATGCGCTGTCTAACAAGCATTTTGCAAAGACCGCATGAGAAAATATTTTTTCTATCAAAAGATATTGCATTTTTAAATCGGGACAAATCACTGAAACACCCTGTAGAGTACTGGCACGTACATAGTGGACGTTAGTTCGAATATCATCTAGGTCATGAAAAATTCAAACATAGCTGAGAAGTATCGTTGTGGGCTCTACACTCAGCTTATGGGTGTTGAAGTGTAGCACCCATCTCAAGTTCATAACATCTAATATTGAGTGGTTGACTCCCAGGGAGCGTAAATCACGGTGTTGTGCATAGTTCACCAGTAGGGGGGGGGGGAGAGGGAGTACATCGGCCCTCAGAATGGATGGATGAATGATCTTTCAGGGGGTACAAAGGGGGTACATGACATACGTGTACAAAAACCCCCGAAAATTTTGACTTTATGCGGGCGGAAAAAACATAGGAGGGACCAAGGTGATTTTTTTCAATTTTTTCAAAAATCACATTGGTCCCCTTTATGTTTTTTCGAAAATTTTCAAAAATTTTGGAAAAACATAAGGGAGGACCAAGGTGATTTATTTCGATTTTTTCAAAAATTTTTTCAACAATACTTTGGTCACCTTATGTTTATTCGCGCCTATATGATGGGCGCGAAAATTTGTTTGAAAAACACTTTTTTAAGCTAAAAATGCTTTAAAAAATTACGATGTTTTGTTACAGAAATAAGAAATTTTTGTGACTCCTCAGCCCGCGGGCGAAATGAGTCTCGCCCGCAAAATTTGCGGGTTACGGGCGACCCCCCCCCCCGAATTTCGGGGGGAGGTGTACACGTGTGGTACATGATAAAAAATTAATGCATTCAAAGAAAAATTGTATGTTGTTACTTTATATTTGTGGATAGGATCCAGAAAGAAAAATTATTCAAAAAATATTGGTTTAAATTAATAAAAATAAAAATTTTCAAAAATGCACATGATAAATGAATTGGAAGGGGGGGGTACACGAACCCTCATGATGGATGAGTGAATGACTATAAAGGCGGAAGGTCCGATATGAGTGGTAGAGGGAGGGGATACTGTACCCCCCCCCCTCCCCCTTGGTGACCTATGATGTTGTGTTTTGTATTATCAATATTATCGTTCACACCAAAACATATCATTGATCGGTCGTCAAATAAAAGACCAATTCAACAAAAAACTGCTATCTACTAGCAAAAAACGATAAAAAAGGTAAAGATTTCAATGATTTCGTTCCATAACAGTAACACTACATATTAACTGAACTAATACATAATACATTTTAATAGACAGCTAATGGTTTTTTAAAGTTAATCGCCTTTTATGCTATTAGCCCAGGAACTTCCTAAATTGCTTGATAAGTACAAATCTTTTTATCAAAATCTAATTATTTAATGTATAGCAGCTACTAATAAAGATTTTTATTATTTTCTTTTATTATTGCACTATGTATTCAATTTTTTATTGTTAATTTTATGTGCTTTTATTTTAAGAGACGATTTCTCGAACATTTGGTACTAGTGTTTCTCGAACATTTGGTACTAAAATCTGAGAAATTTCGATTTTTGACCCATTTTTATACATGATACTAAGAGGAGGAGTCGAAAAAATTTTTTTCTCGATTTTTTCGAAATCACGCTAGAACTGTTCTCCGTGTTAAAATACATCGACCAGCGTTCAAATTTGACCGAAAAAAATTATCTGTGGTGTTTTAGATAGGTTGGAAAATTCAAAAAATACACGTAAAATCGGGGTATGTGAGCTTCGGGCAAGGATTTGAATTTTTTGGTGCCCGATTTTTGCTTTGAAATGACTTTTAAAAACTTTTCCATGCATTAATCTCACTTTATAAATTCAACTTGATACGCGCATTCAGCCGTTTAACACTAATACCAGGGGTCTTCGAATGTTCGAGAAATCGTTTCTTAGTTCTTTTAAAAGGACCAAAATTAATCAAATCAAACAATAAAGAATTATAGGAATGAATTGGTTTAAGCCATATCTTGTGTTATTTTTCTTATTTTTGAACCAAATTTTGGCGCAGCAATATCAGGTAAGAGTACCTTATTCAGTGAAGTTAAGAAAGAGGATGCATCTCGGAAATGTGTTTTAGGGCCTATTCCTCCGGTCCTTGTACTTGTATTTTCACTTGTACTTGTAGTTGTACCTGTACTTGTAAATTTTTACAAGTACTTGTAAAAAAGTATTAATTTACGTTTGTTTTTATAATTATCTTTATAAATCCTACTTATAAATTTTTTACAAGTACAAGTACTTGTACTTTCACTTGTATTTGTAAATTTTTTTACAAGTACAACTACAAGTACAAGGACCGGAAGAACAGGCCCTTAGACACAAAATTTTTTAAAAAGTTAAAGAGGACGCTTGAAATTTTTTGGGATTTTGGTCTCTCTCAAAATGGAATCCTAGTGTCCCTATGTGCGTTGTGATGTCTCACCTAGAAGAACATCAAGATCCATTTTTATTCTTTCTTAAAATTTAGCCAAACTGGCAATCTCTTGATTCCCGTCCACTTCCTTTATGGTATGATGAAGCAAAATTTGGCATCTTCACTCATTGGGGCGTGTATTCAGTTCCTGCATTTGGTTCAGAGTGGTTTTGGGAGCACTGGAAAGGATCAAATGTCACTCCACCATCTATCCAACATTTTATGGACACTCATTATAAGCCAAACACGACTTATGCCGATTTTGGGCCATCTGTAACTTTTAGATTTAAAAAATATAGTCTGTATCACGAGAGTGCGGAAAAAAGTTGACTTTATATAGTGTAGTGAATAAGGAAGCCGCCCACCCGCCCAACCGATCTGGCAAGTTAAACAATGTTAGGCCTGCAGGTTCGATCTCATTAGGGCAAAAATTTTGATTTTCAAAAAAATTTTAAGAAAGTCAAAATTTTTTCTCTAGTGGGATCGATCCTGCGGACCCAACCTTGCCTAACTTTTCAGCTCGAACAAGCGACTTCCTTATTCACTACACGATGTAGACAACTTTTCTCTGTACCCTCGTGGAACAGACTATATTAATTTTTTAGTTTACCGCGATTGATTTTAATGCTACTCAATTTGCGGAAATTGTAAAATCTTCTGGTGCGAAGTATGTTTTTACATTGCCTGAAAAGGTTATAAATTAATTTTTTTTATATCAAAAATCTATTTTATGTCAGTGTCTGACATACTAAAAATACAATTTTCTTAAAAATAATAATAAAAAGTTTAATATCTTGCTGTCTAACTAATTTTGTTACTTACACAATAAAAGATTTTGGTTTCTTCTAAAATTGTCAAAATATTTATATTTACCGTAACCATATAATTATTAAAAAACTGTAACCGTAAAATTTTTGAAGGATCTATAAAAATGAGCCAAAAAATCATTATAAAAATTTTAAAGATATTTTGTTCTAACAACAAAGCATCATGAAGGCTTCACTTTGTGGCCTAGCGATGTTTCATGGAATTGGAATGCTGTTGATTTAGGACCTAATAGAGATCTTGTTGGTATGCAGTTTTTGAAAGAAAACATAATATGCAATTTCAGGAGAAATTCGTGATGCTATACTTAAAGTTGGTGGTGGTGACATTCATTGGGGTACATACTTTTCACTTCTTGAATGGTTTAATCCAATTTATCTAAATGACAAAAAATACAATACATCGAATTATGTTGATGTAAGAAATTTTTGGAAATTTTGAAAGATTTCAAGATTTAGATGGTTTCCTATCCTCAACTTATTGACTTAGTAACAAATTATAAGCCTGATATTGTTTGGAGTGATGGTGATTGGGACTTTAGCTACACCTATTGGAAATCTCAAGAATTTTTGGCTTGGCTTTATAATGAAAGGTACACATCCAAAACAATTCAATCTGAAGTGCACCTAAAAGTTATAGCGGCATGAATGATCCCCAAAAATTAGAGCGATTTTTTCAAAAATTCGATTTTCTCAGGATTGAATTCTAAAAAGAGCAGTAAAGTGTTTCTGGGGTTTTCTGACCTGTTGAATTGATTTCCGGTGTCATTTTTAGACGAAAAGTTCAGGAATGGGATATACTGTCACACAGCCCTGCATTTCGAATATAGGGGTCAGGGAAATTTTGAAATTGCCTAATTCCATCGGGAATAGATTCCCCATTCGGAAAAACCTATAGGACAATGTAACAAGAAGTTTCTACTTTAAATTGATGGTTTTTCCTTAGGTACCGGCCCAGATCTCAGCAATAGTAATATTAGCTCAAAATTCAAAGGCACAAACTCAAAAACATTAAATTCGTAATTAAGACTGTTTAAATAATCGCTCTGAGTAATTTTCAAATAAATCACTGCATTTCCCCTTTTTTGCAAGTTTGTATATTGTGGGCCAACAGGATAAAATTTGCCCCAGGGCAATAATTTTTATCTTTGAAATTTTGTCAAAAAATAAAATTTTGCCCCGAGGTTAAAGTTTTTATTTTTTACATATTGCATATCTTTTGTCTGAATAAATTGAAAATTTTGATAATGAAATTTTTTAGCCCTGTAAAAGATACTGTGGTCACAAATGATCGATGGGGTGTAGGGACAATGTGTGCACATGGAGGATATTATACATGCGCAGATAATTATGAGCCAGGTACTAACAAGTCAAAATTTTCCAAAAACTGATTTTTAAATTTAGGTGTTTTGCAACCTCATAAATGGGAAAATTGTGACTCGCTTGACCAATATTCTTGGGGTTTTAGAAGAAACGCGGTTGTATGTTTTATTTACAATCAACTTTTTATTTATTTTTATATAGTGGCCCTAAAAAAGAGAATTTTTACGATTTTTGCTGATTTTTTCAAAATTTTTCAAGTTTTTAATTTTCACAAAAATAATTCTATAAGCTTTGTTCACAATGCGGTGTTTCTTTTCTTCTATTGAATTTTAAACTATAAAAAATTTTCATACAAGTGATGTTCTACAAAGTTGTTCCTCAGGTCAAGACGAACAACTTTGATCACAGCGGCCGTTTGACCTTGAAAAATATATATCATCTCTTACCTGAATCAGAGTCAGAGAAGCGTTTTTAAGGTTCGGCAATGAGCACAATCAATTTTTCGCATAGAAAAAACCCCTATAGGGTTATTTTGAAGAAAATTAAAAGATTGATAATTTTTTTTAAATCGCAAAAATTCTCTTTTGTTGGCCACCCTGTATAATTATTTAGCTTGATCAAATTCTTTCTCTAAAAGACTTTATTTCTGAGCTCGTTTTGACCATTAGTACTGGAGGAAACTTATTGATGAATATTGGACCTGATCATAATGGACGAGTTTTGCCAATTTTTGAGGAACGTTTGAGAGATATTGGAGCTTTTGTAAATACGCATAGTGAAGCAATTTTTGCTACAAAACCATGGATTTATCAAAATGATTCAGATTCTACCGTTTGGTAAGAAATTACTTTACCTAGGTTAAAAAAATTAGGAAAAACTTAAGGTAGGATAGACAGCATCGCAATTATTGGGGGAAGAGAACCTGGTGAAACTTTCTTCATAAATCTGAAAATTTTTAATTTGTTGGGGAAGAAAAATGAAAAATTTTCCACGTAAGTATCAAATTTCTCACTCCTAAACCTAAAAATCCCCCAAATTTGAACTAAAATTACGAAGCTGAGAATAAAAATACGGGACATTGTAGCTTCCGAATTTTTTAAAGACTAAGATTTGGTCAATTTTCAAACCTCCTATTTGTATTACAATTTTAGGTATACAAGCAAGTTAAGAAGTGCAGCCGGTTTTGATCCTTACCGTCTCTATAATCCTCAGCAACAAAATAATACTATCATTTACGCTTTTGTCCTTGATTGGCCTGAAAACAATCTTGTCAATTTACCACATATCCTTCCTACTACACAAGTTGAATTTGTTATAAAGTTTAAGTTTTAAAAATTTTAGACCAAAGTCACTCTTTTTGGTGCAAATGGACAAAATATCTCTTTAAACTATAATCAACCTCTTGCTCTCAATGGAGGAATTCAAGTTGATATTAGTTCAATTAGTTTAAAAAGATTCCCTTCAACAGATGCATTTGTTTTAAGAATCGAGTATGCTGCTAGCCAATGCCCGCCAAATTTTGTTCAATCTAATAGCAAACAAAACTGCCTGTCACTTATCGACAATAAGCTTGATTGGAAATCTGCAAATAAAGATTGCGCGGCAAAAGCAGCAACTTTAACCAGCATTGGGAATTCATTCGAAAATAGTGAAATTCAAGGTTGTACTTTTGAATTTTTGACCAACTATGTCTGTTTTTTTCATAAAAAGTTTTTTTCAAAATGACGAAATTTTGCCTTTTTTCAACAAAATTAATTTTAAAAAATGTCAGTTTTTTAACTGATTCTAATCAAAGTTTATAGCTAAAAATTCATTTTTGCCAAATTTTTATATTTTTGGCAATTTTTTGACAAATTGTTTATTTTTAGAATTTACAATTTTTATTACAGGTTACATAATCTAATGCAGACCCTTCTCCCTAATAATCTTTCGGAATCTTTGGCCAGATCCCTCCCCTCTTCCCATTAGATTACGTAATACTGAATGATCCCCTTTACTTACTAAATAAAGTACCGAGAGACAGAGGCTACCGCGCTTGGAGAGGATAAGAAGAATGTTTGCGAAAACTCCTGAGCACTTCTCCTTCCAAGAGTTTCCTTTCTTCGAGCGTTTATAGTGACGTGTAAATGTACGAATTTTGCATGATCAGTAATTACTGATCCTATTTCACATCTATCAGATCAGTAATTATCGATCCTATTTATAACGCCTTGATTAGACCCCTTACTGCGGTCAACACGCACAAACATTACACGTTTAATGTAATAGGTCAAATTATAGAGATGGTTAAAAATTGTAATCAAGCATATATTGGATTAAATCGAACAAACAATAATTGGAATTGGGTAGATGGAGATAAATCCGCTTATACAAACTGGAAAACTGGTAACTTTTACATTTAGGGTGCACGTTATCAGTCGTGAAACGCATTTCACGACAATTTCCGGACGTTAGCCGTCCGGAAATTATAGTATTTCCGGACGTGAGGAAATAGTGAAAATCACTATTTCCGGACGTGAGGAAATAGTGAAAATCACTATTTCCGGACGGCTAACGTCCGGAAATCGTCGTGAAATGGTGTTTCACGACTGATAACGCGCACCCTTAACAATTAATTTTTTGGCCAAGATTAGAGTTGTTCATTGGTCGGCTTTATGTTTTGGGGCGTCCCACCCAGCTTAGGCTTCCTATACTAATCCTACTATTCCTCAAATCTTTAATATTTAGGAAATCCTACAACTGATTCAAACAGTAATTGTGCCGCTATAAACCAAAATGATGGCAAATGGATCAATCAAGATTGTACTATTTCCAGTTGCTACATCTGTAAACTAACAATGTGAATGTAGAAAAAGTGCAAACTCTTTTATTACAACAATTCTTTTAATGTTATAAAGCTAAATTGTTATAAAGCTTTAAGTTGGGCTTCTAAATCTTTGCATAGTTGTTCATATTTTTTGCGTTGTTCTTCAGCTTCTTTAAGCTTGGCCTGGAGTTCTTTTGTCTTTTCAGCTTTTTTGACGTCTTGAGCTTGAGCACCAGCGGCTGGGCCATTAGCCTTTTTGTGGCCTTTTCCCATATTCAATTCTTGTAATTTTGAAATTTTTTGACCTGGAGGCAAAAGCATGTGTTCGCCACAGTACCAATAAACACCGTAACGGCTTTCAACCCCCTGATCTCGGGCACAACTCCCGACAAAACATTTTGCTTGACAAATTGGGCAAATGAAACATTTTGTGTGGACTGAAATATAGATTATTATTATTTTATCAAGTTCTTATGTCAAAAAATGGCCTAGTCCCGCCTTAGGCCCAACCTATTGAGTAATCCCATTTATCACTCACTTGTAATCCGATCCACGGTCATATCTTCACCTCGTGTTACATCTTCACCACAAACTTTGCATTTACCCACTGATTGTGGTAAATTTGCATAGCTTGAAGAAAAAGACATTTGAAATAATCAAATTTTAGATAAAAGTGATCAATTTAATTGATCAATAAAGATCTGCTAGAAAATTCTGAAACTCACAACAACAAGACGTAGTAAAACAACTGGCAGGTGCGGCATATTTCTTAATTTTTGATCGCCATTTGTTTGGCCCTTGTGCAAACGTTTAAGTTTAAACAAATTAAAAATCTATCAAACGATGAAAAGTGTAAGAAAAACTGCGCTTGACTTAATTTACAAAGTCAGTAAAAAATTTATAATTAAAAATATATGGACAAATAAATACCAATAAAGCTCACTGTTTGAAACTCTCAAAATTCAAACCTGCTCCCTATGGTCATTTTAAGGTGACACAATAACGTTTTATTAAAAAAGTCAATCAATTTTGCTTCAGATGATGGTTGATTCTCTTCAAAACATCTGTGATCAGCTCAAATGCTTTATCCGTTTTTTCTTCTATTTTTGACTAAAAAATTTTTTTATACAAAATTAGTTTTCAGATATACTTTTGTTGGTATCAAATAATCTTTGTAACAACATTCGGTCTCTCCACATTGTATATAATCTTCCTCACAAGCACAATGGGGTATTCCTTGAATAAAAGCCATTATACAAGGTTTTATTCTAGGTAGTTCAGTATTTTCCTTTTTGTCATTGGCAAGAAAATGATCGTTATAATAATACTCCTTGTCTACTTTATTCTCATGATAATTAAAGGGAACTGTCTGATATGTATATGCTATTGTAGTGGGCTAAAAATTTTAATCACGTTTTCTTAAAGGGCCTTCAATTAAAAATTTGAATTCCTCAGGATTTTGTTCCAATACACAGACTTTTGACAGAAAATTCTACTTTTGCATAAATTTTTTAAATTTTCATAAAACGAACATTGTAGCAATTTTTTATAACTCTATGAGACGAATAAAATGAAGCAATTTGTAAAAGTACAACTGCGCCGAACAAGCCAAAGGGTCCAAATTAGGCTTAGGCCTAAGCCTAATTGGGACCCTTTGGCGTGTTTGGCGCCGTTCGGCGCACTCGTACATTTACAAATTGCCTAAAATAACATCAAAATTATTGAATTTGAAAATCATTTTGTGGCATTGAAGCGAAAACCTGATTCGTGTTTTCGTTTTAATAACCCAAGACGATTCAATCATTTTGGTGTCATTTTAATTGCATTACAGAGTTATAAAAAATTGATACAATGTTCGTTTTAAGTAAATTCAAAAATCGATGCAAAAATAGAATTTTACTACAAAAGTCTATGTATTGAAACGAAATCCTGCTCTGGTGGGAATTCAAATTTTTAATCAATGTGTCCCAAATTTTAGTGTCCCAATTTTAAAAACTACCTTTATTGATGTCGTTATTGGCGCTGCTGTTGTTGATTTTTCTTGATTTTCTTGAGCATTAGCATAGCTTTGAAATTTTTTATCTTCTAATTCAATTTTCTAAAATTAACAATTTCAAAATGATATT
>JAQGBS010002348.1:0-13335 GCA_034698545.1 Acrobeloides obliquus | reverse complement strand
CAACTTCAAACAAAATATAACTTGAAGAATTTACAGATGTAAATATCAAGGTAGTTATAGTACCATTAATATTGATCGTGTTAGCCATGTGATAATCTAAAACTTACTAACATCATAGAGCACGTGAATTTGTGAATCAGGACCAGGAATCTGGGCCCAAAAATAAAGTTTTTCAAAATTTTTATTTAAAAAGTTTGATCTTTTCATTTTCTGTATATAACTAATGACTAATTTTACATTAACTATGATCATAAGATGAAAAGAGCAGACATTCATGAGAAAAAAGAGCGAACATTCGTGAGAATACCAAAATGATTATAATATTTATAGTCAAAATTTGTTGGGTTACCATGAAGCTTTTTAATGAATCAGGTAACATTTACATTGAAAAAAAAGGTACGACATTAAAAAATTCACAAATACGTCATTTTAGCGGCTGATTTCGTGTAGTCGGATAGAGGGGTTTGGTCATAGGACACGATGCCGGCGTTAGAATTCAAATTTGAATTAAACTACCACTTACATGGAGGGGGTACCCCCTATCATACTGAAAAATCGATTTTCGATAAAAATGACTCCAAATTGGCTGATTTGTTGCATTCGGGGGGGGGGGGTCGGCATGGCGAACAATTGTTTCTTCCCATTCGCATCCAGTTTGTTTTTAAAAATTACTAGTATGATATGAGCCTTCATGCCCATATCGGCCTTCTCTCCATTTTGAAAAAAAGTCGAAAAAATTATTGGCCTCTCCAAAAATCCATATGCAAAAAGCGCATTTTGCCAACCCTGTATTTAATTAAGTTGTACGTCAATGTATTTCCTTATGTGAAAAATGAAATTTTTGCAATAAAGTATTCATTTGTGCAAAAATTTATTGCTTACTGGCTATAAATAATGACAAATAACTGTTGCTTAAAAATAATATATTTGAAAAAAAAACTGTGCACCGCTCTAGCGATTGGCCCATGCCCATGACTATTTTAGGAGGGGGGAGATACTGTCAAAAATGAACTTTTAACCCAAACAACATAGGCACAAAGTATTTTTTTAGTTGGAGGAGGGAGAGGATCCTTAAAAATTTATCTTAGCCTCCCTTTCGTGGGCCAAGATGAAATGAATTAAAACACGCATCAAACTCGAAATGAACAAATGAAATGAAGTCGAATTGAAATAAATAGAATTTTACAATTAAACAAAACTCAGGGTTTTCGTGGTAATAAACGACGCGATTCAAAAGTAGTAATTCAAAAGGAGTGTTCATTGAGTTCTTCTTGTGGTGTGCAGGAATCCAGCAGCACAACAAAAAATCACAATGGTTCCTTATGGTTTTTCGCGCCGATAGGCGCGAAAATTCTTTTTATTGAAATCCTTGAGTTAAGTAAAAAGACCCAGCGCGGCAGACGTAATTTTTTTGTTTCAAAATTCTTTCTAAGCTGAAAATGCGCAAAAAATTACGATTTTTGTATTTAAAAATGTCAATTTTAGCATTTTTTGTTGAAAAATGAGAAATTTAGGGGAATTTGGGTGAAATCTTTAAGTAAAGTTAAAAACTAGCATCGCAGGCGAGAAAATTTTTGAGAAATGCGTGTTTTAAACTAAAAATGCTCGAAAAAGACAATTTTAGATAAAAAATAGCAATTTTGTAATTTTTTGTTGAAAAAATATGAAAATTTGGATAATTGTAGCGAAACATTCAAATGGGGACCATTAGGATTTAAAAAAAATTCAGACAAGGGGACCATTAGGATAAATTTTACATTTTTTTCGGATGTGGGTGAGGGAGCTCTCCCTCCCCCTTATTTGCGCCACTGCCAAGCAGATTCATGGATATAACAAACACTCCTATGAGAAAGTTACTTTCTAGCCTAAGGCTTTGCTCAATAGGTTAAAACCATACAGGATCTCCATGGTTTCTTTTACATCACTATTTATAGGTTAGAAAATTCTAACCGATTATAGCAATAACTTATTACTTAATAACTATAACGCAATGACATTCCAAAAATTAGTTGTGCCTACGTGTTTCTGTCCTAACTACTTATTATAATTTCAACGGCATTAATCAACTTTTTTCTTCATTTTGACATATTTGAATAATTTTTTTCGGCACTAGGCCTTTGGTTACGGCGACGGTTACCGGCCTCTGGTTACCGACTTCACACGAGAATTTTCATGAAAAGTGATATTCTAAAAGTTATTCCTGAGATCATGGAAAACAATTTTGTAGAATATTAATTTTTATGAAAAACTTTTATATTGGAGAAAAATCGTATGGTAACCAAAGGCCGGTAACCGTAACCACAGTTTATGGTTCGAAATCGAAATTTTGGGGTCGAAATTCGAATTCTCGAAGTCCAGATTTTGTCGCATCACTATTCTCTAGTCATTTAAAATCAATTTTTATTTAAGTTTATAAAACTTTACAATAAAATTTCAAGCATAAAACATTCCCGTTCTATGAAACGCCGCATAAGCAGAATTACGAAACTTTTTCGAAACGAAAAACAGTATAAAAAACGTTGTGGCGCTTGAGAGCACTACAAACACGTTGCTTAACAATAAAGCTATCATAGTAAAATGAGAACTGAGGAAATATTTAGACCCGAGAATACTCTCAACCACATCTAACATAGTTGTGGGTAGACGAGAGATTAAAAATCTAATAGCTAAGATCATAATCAACCAGTCAGAATCTGACTTAACCATACTATTTACAGTTGCGACATACATTTTAGCACGAACTTTTGAAGCTGCCCTAAGGGTTAGAACAATTCTAGAAGACATTATAAAAATAAAGATATAAGGCATTGCAGAATAAAGGCATAGACTCCCTAGAATTCTATAACCAAGCATATAAAATTGATTTTCGATGAGCTTTGTTAGCTCCATGGAATATGAATTTTCAGTCTTGTTATAAATAACATTCAATTCGAAAAATCTTGGAATGGAAAAAAGTAGTGATATTAAAGTTAAAATTCCAAGTTTCTTATGGATTTTGCTATAGTTGTCTTCTCGAGATCTTAAGCTTCTGGATAAGCGAGAACAGAGTGCTTGATATCGGTCCATTACAAAAGTTAGCATTAGCCATACACTTAAGATAAACGTAGCATTGCATAACATGTATCTAAAAATTTAGATTTACCCATATTACTATAAAAAATCGTGATGGCAGGCTCATGTAAGAATTTTCATGACTCAGAGATGCGCACAGCCCCTGGTAAAATTTTACCGAGGAGTAAGTCGTGGGTCATGGGGTGAGAGAAGGGTCATCGGTCCGCCGAAGACCGATGACTTACCCCAAAAAAAGTTAGCGACTAAAAAAAAGGTCGTCAAGCTGCAGAGGGGGTGGGTCATAAAAACAAAAATTTTGGACCTGAGTCTGTGCAATTGTGATCTCCGGTGGATAAAATATCGAAAAAGTAAAAAAAATTTTATCAGATAACCTAAATTCGACCCCGTAGAATTTTTGTCTATTTTTATTTTCATTGAAAAAAATTTTTTCTAGGCCTGTAAATTGACTTTAACCCTAGCGGACTGTCGGGACAAGTGTCGATCTTGAATCAGCACACTATAAAGATTCGTTCTAGCAAAAGAAAAAAAATTTTGGAGCCGGTTGCCCATAGTCGAAAATGCGAATTGTGTTCTGGATCCCTTAATTTTGCATCATTTTCATAAAATAGTGGTAACTCCTCGTGGGAATTGATTTATGACTTCATTGACCACTCATGTGAAAGCTTTATGCTTTCCCAACCCTTACTCAGAAAGAGTTTATGTATTGAAGCAAAAATTGGCTAATTCATAATCAGAGATGAATGTTCAAGGTCATAAAATATGCATACTCGATTTCTTGCACAGAGAACCCCCATATAAAGTTATATTAGTGAAATTTAAAAACTTGAAAATTTTTGAAAAAATCGCAACAACCCGGTTTTTTAGGGTGAGTGCTAGCAGTCTTGAAACGCATTTCACGACGATTTCCGGACGCTAGTCGTCTGGAAATAGTGCATTTTCACAATTTCCGAACGATTTCCGAATAGCTAGCGTCCGGAGACGATTTCCGGACTGTTAGCATCCGGAAATACTATAATTCCCGGACGGCTAGCGTCCGGAAATCGTCGTGAAATGCGTTTCACGACTGCTAGCGTTCACCCTTACCACCCTGTAGAAACCAAAAAGTTTAAGGCATTATATTGAAAATATCTTACCCTATTGGAATCAACTTTGCATAAAATCCATCCAAAACATCGATTAACCTCGGCAACGAAAAATTTAAAAATGCAAACACTAATAAAGCTATATCACAACCCGTTAGCCATAGTAAATAAACATAAATCCTTGGTCTTCTTTGGCTTCTTCTAATATTACCCACTATACGAAGTTCCCATATTGCTCGATGCCCGCCAATCAACATTTTTGGAACTAATGGATCTGGTGGTACATAGGTTAATTTTAGGCTAGAATCTCGTTTGTTGGGGATTCTCGACTTGAATAACACATAAAAAGCAAATACGTTCGTAAGGAATCCAACAATAAAAGTGCCTAGCATAATAGGACCATTTAGAAGGTATGAAACTTCGGCATATAAATTTGATGTTTCTTCGTCCATTCTCTATAATTTATTTATAAGTTAATAAATTTATAGGGTGTCCAAAAAAAGTGGAATTTTCGTGATTTTTCATGAATTTTGAATCCGAAATTTTTTTCTAAAAATGACCCCTATAGGCAGGGTTGCCAAATTGTGACCTATGGGTTACAAATGTAACCCAGACAAGCATTTTGTGGCCCACAAATTTGTAAGATTACAATGGCTGGGTTACATTTTGTAACCCAAGCAAGCTTTTGTCAATGAAGTGTAACCCAGGCCATAAATGTTTGTCACCCAGGGGTCGATTGTTGTACTTGATTAGTGACAAATGAGCAAAAATGAATGAAAAAAGTTGACAAGTGACAAGTTCACTAAAAAACTGACAAGTTTGATACTTGTCAAAAAAGTGATTAAACTCTTTAGCTTAATCACTTTTTTTGACAAGTGACAAACATGTCAGTTTTTTAGTGAACTTGTCAAGTGCCCACTTGTCAACTTTTTCATTTTTGCTCCCTTGTCACTAATCACTTGACACTTGTCATTAATCAAGTACAACAATCGATCCCAGGTCATAAACCAATATGGCAACCCTGCCTATAGAGGTAATTTGATGCGGGGAATCGATTGCGCGCACTCATGAAGTAGGAAAATGCTTTCACGCTCCGGGAGTGCGCACAATCGATTCCCCGCATCAAATTACCCCTATAAGTGTCGCAAAAATTTGCAATTATAGCGTCAAATCTTTTAATAAAATAATTCCAGAAATGCCATTATTCGCACATTACAAAGACATCCGGAAAAAAACTGTCCCGGCGCGAAAGCTATGCTCAATAGATCGTTCAATAGATAAGCGGTGGAGAGAAACATATGAGTCGCTAACAAAGTCGATGATTAATCATTGGGATCATTTTTAGAAAAAAAGTTTTCGGGTTTAAAATTCATGAAAAAATCACGAAAATTCCACTTTTTTGGGAACACTCTGTATATATAAGTTAATAATTTTTTACAGATGGTTGCCACTCGTATAAAAATTAAAGGAAAAATGAACTCTGGTAGAGAAAAGAAATTTGTCATGGTGTCTGCTTGAATGATTTAGCTTGACCTTTATTCTATCTCGAAGATTAAAATTTTAAGACAAAGACATAGACAACTTAAGCAATTGTGAGATTTCAAACGATAAAAAAGAGTTGTGACTACTAATAACAAAAACTTTTTTTTATTCAATAGAGGAAATCAAATGTAGCTCTTATTGAGGCATATGCATAACAATGGGCTTTCGTTCCTTATTCCTTAAATTCGCACTTATAGAACATTGAAGGAAGATAAAACAATTATTTAAAGGCATGAAAGCCGAGAAAAAAGCGCAAATTTTTATGACGTTTACTAATAGTGGGTTGGTGCATAAATCTGGATACAACGATTGTAAGACCTCTATCTTTTACAATGATGTTGGTGCATAGAACCCTATACATCCATCATTGTATCAAGGATTATGCATCAATCCAATACAATAGATGAGAAATAGGCCCCAGTTCTCAAATAAAATCAAGTTGTACGAAGTTTTAGAAAATTGTTTTTATTTTCATGTAAAACCTTTCTAATACCTTTTTAATAACACCAGATAATCGTCTTATAGAGAATGCGTCACATGGGTTTAATATGGGTATAAACGTTTAAACTTAACAGCAGTGAAGACTATTTTAAGCCATCATTCATGTAAATTGGTTAATCCCTAAGCTCTACTTTTTCTTAAATTCTGGAATTTCCTTAAATTCGGATCGGGATTATCCTCCCCCATACAACACTGATGCCATGAGACAGAGGAAATTTTTTAAATTTTTGGCACCTAGTTTGAGTTAATTATATTTTTCATATTAGACAAAGATCAACAATCCTAGACGAGCCAAAAGGAAGTTATAGCTCTTCATTTTCTCATCCTCCTACTTATTCATGGATTTTACGATAGAAAGTATGCATAAAAACACGATAGTATGAATTAATTAAAATATTTTTATAATCTTTCTCAAAATCACTTTTTTATATTAATTATGCAAAGTGAAGAGGGCAGACACTCTCAACCTACGGACCACTCAACCCACGAACAACTCAATCCAGAACAACTCAACCCATAAACAATTCAACCCCATACAACTCAAACAAAAAATCTATAGGACTTTTCTTAGCCTTACAAGGAACCTTTTCGAAGTGTAAATTTTAAATTGAAGTTTTTTCAAAAAACTTTTTTCTAAATGTTTTTAGTATTATATAAGAAAACTCTTGAGCCACTCGAAAAAATTTGTATCCTTCAAATTTTTGGAGAAATTAGCCATGAAAAATCGAAAAATTAAGCCAAGTGTACTTAACAAATTAGATATACTTAACGATCAAAAAAATTCCGAACCGATGTTAAAAAGTTATCTTAACACGTTGACGACAACATGACCCACGGGAGAGTCAATTTTTTTTTGGCCACGTGGGATGGGAGGGGGTAGTTATGCAGGAAACAAAAAAATTTGGGGTACTCCCTAAAAAACGAAAAAATTCAATTTTTTTCAATTTTTAAGGATCGCTGTTTCTTGACTATTTTAGCGTTTCAACTCGGGAGTTTTTCCACACAAGGAACACGATGTCGATAATATTTTTTAATAAAACTTTTGGTAAAAATTAGTGGCTTACCCCAGTGGCATATGCAGAAGGGTTGGCTAGGGGCACTTCATAAAAAGACTATTTTTTCCCAAAAATCATCAAGTACCCTTTATACGGACCCAGCAGTCCATATGAAACGTCATAAATGTTACTTAAAAAAATAGTTATTTAAAAAACATCATTATCATTTTTATTACGGTCCTCAAAATAATTGCAACGCATAGAACAATAGGCTACAAACCTCATTAATGCATGAAAAATGTTAATTATAGAGAAAATTGGAATTTTTTTAATTCAAGGCAGGAAATTTCATTATTTCATATTAGAGTACTTTAACTAGGAAAACACAATCAATAGGCTTAAAAATTGGTGCATTATCTTGCAAAGTTATGATGATTTTCCGAGAATGGAAATCGACAACAGCCTCAAAAACAAGGTTAGGGTTTAGAAAAAGCAAGAAATAATTTAAGCGGAGAACAAGGGATAATTGGGTTAAACCTTTTGGGAATAAACGGATGGATATTTAAAATGAGAAAATGGGAAAGGTTAGGCAAGGAGAAAAATATGTTAGAAGCATGGCATACTTGTTTTTATGAGAAAAGTTTAACAAATTACAGACTGTGCGTATATAACATGTGATTTTGTTTTAAGGTAATTACATATCAAAAAATCAAAAAAGTTTTCTATTTCACTTCATATTTTTGATAATATTACTAGCACTGATGCACACGTGGGTGTTGGAGCTCCATAAAAAGTCGACGTTGCAGTCGTTGGCGTTCTATATAGAGGATATTCTCTCTATAAAGAGGGTACCGCTTGGGTCAAAATTGGAATTAGCGCTGGCATCGTGTTCCCCCGAGTACAAAAAATCAGCGTGACATGCGGTCTTTTTTAATTGTTTTGGGGACGTACCCCTCTAGCCGAACAATCTTCATACGCCACTGGAGTGGGGAAGGGCAGTATCAAGGATGTAGTTGCAGTAGGGAGGAGGCGAGGCACCAGGGATCAATACTCCCCCCCCCATTCGGACCGAAGGCCCGAAAAAAATTTCTAATCATAAGTGTTTTTTTGGGAACCTTGTTTTTGGGAAAAATCGGCTCTTTTTGGGGAAGTGCCCCCCTCCCCCCCCCCCCCAGCTACATCCTTGGGCAGCAGACTCCCTAGTGGGCCGAAAACACGACAAGGGGGGGGGGTTCCCTTATAATTTTGAAGTGGTGCTTCCCCCCTTATTCGACCTTTCTCCCTATGCCAGTGGGTGAGGGATCGGTGGTGTAGGGAGAAAGATCGGCTAGGGAGGGGCACTTCCTCAAAAAAATCTGATTTTTCCCAAAAATATAAGGGGCCCTTATGAAATTTTGACCCATTAGGAGGGAGATCACCCACCCTTCTTGTCCCCTTGCCAACGCCAGTGGGGGGGGGGGGTGTGCGCTAGTTTCTAATTAAACATAACAAGAGACCATCTTTAGCATAAATTTATTCACAAAATGATCTTCTATAACCTTAGACACACATAAATTTGCACTAATATTGCAACAAATCATAAAAAGAAACTTCTTTGCGTGTTTGTCTCACATTATTAACCTCACTAATTCTTGCAAGCGGAAGTAACCCTAATATAGAAGAAACAATTTTTTAACATTTTCTGAATATTCTAATGATGACGATTCTGGGTATATCAACACTTCATAAGTTGCCCAAGAGAGCCGATTAATAAAAATGGCTGAAATCTTTTGGGAATATCATGCATAGATAATAAGATATCGAAGCACCGCAGATTCGGATAGTTTAAGATAATTAAAAAAATTAATCTTTAGTCACGTGAACTCTTGACTCTGGAGACAAGAATGTATAAATTTATTTGTTTAAAGCACGGCTATGAAAGAATCGAGCTTTGGGACGGACGGGGACCGACAAACTTTTTTTGATCAAATTTAAAATTTTTGTTTACATAACATTATAGTTCGTAAAGTGTTGAGTAACTTTTGTTTTTGGGACCCATTAGATTCGTTCACTGGTTGGAGATTGACCCAGTACCAAGTTGAAGACCAGGATTTTGTTAGTTACCCCCCCCCCCCCCGCCAAATTGGGCCACATGTGTTTCAATGTTGAAAAAGTCTAATCCCTTACTTTAAAGTGAGACCATTTTTTAAGGAATTGATATTTTTTATATCTTTTTTAATTTGCTTAAATATAAATGAACAAATTGCTGCCATTTTGGATAACGAAAACATAGATGAAAATGTTTTATGGCTATTTTAATTTTCTTGAATGGGGTCATAATTTCTGGACATTAAAACACACATTTGTGGGCGGAGTAAGAGGGGTCGCTCATGTGTGAATAAAGTATTTTCGGGGTCTTTTTGAAAGTAAAGATAGTTTGTACACGTGTGAAGGTACAATATAGCATTGCTGAAGTATAGTACAGAACAGTACAGTTAAAAAAAAGTTGGTACATGCACAACACCGGTTACAATGCATTATTTTTGACAAATATTTACAAATGTGACCTATAATATGCATAATGATATTCATTCAAAATTTTGTTTACAAGTTGTAAACCTAGTGGATTGATAGCTTAACGTATAGAAAATTGTTTACATAGTCTCTTAAAATGACCGGACAACAATTTTTATATGATACAATTCATACAAATAAAATTTTTCTAACTATCAAAAAATTACATATTTGCTTATTTTGAAGCCTCGTTCTTATATTTTGGTTGGTTGTAAATATGGCTAGCCCTACAGAAATTGAAATTGAAGTCAACTGTCATGATAAAAATGATAGGCCTATACGTAAAATTCAAGTAAGTATTTTATATTTAGAAAATTTGAAAATGAGCTTCTTTGAAATATTAAGTCCTAGCCACTCTCGGCTAATCCGAAAATCTACTTCCAGATGATCCCACTCAGCTTATTCGAAAAGTCCCCGTGTTGAAGGTATAATAAGTTTTTCTTCATAATGATCTCCTAAGATTTGATCAATTTAAAAAATTTGAAATTGCCCCCCCCCATACACACATTTCCTTACAAGGAAAGGAACCGAAGTGCCACTCTGGAAATTTTTCGGACCTTCGTAGTTATGTTCAGCATAGCCAAAAAAATAGTGACATATGGTACAAGTAGTGGCCCAACGCTAATTTTTGGCATATAAATCACTATCATACATTATCAATGGGGGGGGGGGGACTGCTCTCCCCTCATGTTGACGGTTCATGGGCCGCTACTTGTGCTATGTTTCACTGTTTTTGACTATGCTGAACGCAACTACGAATGTCCAAAAAGATTTTTTTAAACATGGGGAGTCCAGTCTAGTCTTTCTAATGAAGATGATAGAGGTGGTGATGGACACGTGCCCGTTGTGCCCCCACTTTCCACATCACTGATACCTGATGCAGATTGATACGTATTTTTATTTTAGCCTCAAGATCCAAAATACCCTCAAGCTAAACTAAGAACAAATCAGAATTATAATTTTAAAATTTGGCTAAATGTTGGCCTAGCAATCTTAGCATTTTTGATAATAATGGGATTTTTGATCTTTGCCTTCTTTTACTTGAATAATAGTCATGATGATTATTATAGTAGATATGGTGGTAGTTATGGCTATAATGGTAATAATAACGGGTATGATCCATATCGTTATGGCTAGTTTTGTATTTATATATTTTATCCTACTACATTAAACGTGTAATGTGTATGTTTGTCGAACGAACTCGGGAACACTTGATTTAAACCCCGAGCGCTAAAACAAAAGTTGTAGGGGACGATGAGAGAAGACGATCGACACCACTTTTGTGGGGTACCCTCTCAAAAAAATTTTTTCAATTTTTATAAAAAAAGGTTAGCTATAACAACGATTCGTTGAAAAAAGTCCGCTTTTTCGCTAATATGACGAAAACTGCGTATCTGCTGGCCGATCCTTGGAACTCAAATCGGCTAGCCAACTCTGATTCAGTTGAATCCCAGGATCGGCTACAACATACAGTAGCGGAAAGAAGTGGGCCATCTGTCAAAACTCATATCTTAGCGTCAAGAATAGTTTTTTAGATGCGATTTTTTTCAGAATAGGGTAATCATTTATGGAGATTCTGTTGGTTTAATTAATTTTATATCAAGATTGCATGCTTTCGTTATAATGCACAATCTATTTGAACACTGAAACCCAATTTGGGATTTTTCATAGGATTATTATAAATTCTCGTTTTTAAAAGTTTTTCTTGATATATAGAACAAATAGCGTTTATTTACGAAAACAATGACAATAATTTCTCAAAGCATAAAAATGCACAAAACATAAAATTGCACCAAAAACATTTCAACAAACAGCATTTTTCATGAGTGTCCCAATTTGAGTTTCAATGTTTAAATGGATTGTGTATTATAACGAAAGCATGCAATCTTGATTAAAATTAATTAAACCAGAAGATTCTCCATAGATGATTATCCTATTTAAAAAAATCGCATCGAAAAAGCTACTCTTGACGCTAAGAAATGAGTTTTGACGACGCCACCCCATTTGCCCCACGTTATACAGTTACCCCACGTTATAACTTACAACGTGGGGCAAGTTGGTGGGGCAACTGTATAACGTGGGGCAAATGTCCGTGGAGGCAAATGGGGTGGCGCTGTTTTGACAGGTGGCCCACTTTTTTCCGCTAGTTTAATCATAATATTGTATATAAGACGATGATTCTAATTCTTTTTTTTAATCAATCGCATAAACTTTTTTTGCCAGAACTATAAAAACTAGAAACACAAAAAATTTACTTCCAGTAATGACCCAATTCCTAGCTTGAACCGTACGGTCAACCGTCAACCGATCGGTCAACCGTACGGTTAACCGTAAACCGTACGGTTCACGGTTGACCGTACGGTTCAAGCTAGGAATTGGGCCAATATCTTCTGATGACTATTTGGCAGGTGTATGCCAGTTACAAAGAAATTTTACAAGGCCAAATTCTGTGGGAAGGAGTTACAGCAATTTTTTTACAGGACGCAGTTACAAGGAGGTATTACTGGCGTGCAGTTACAGGAACGCAGATAAACACTCTAATTACAGCACTTCAGTTACATACATGAAAAGTATGCCACGCAGTTACAGGGACGAAGTTACAGGGACGCAGTTACAGGAACGCAGTTACAACTACGTACTTACAGACCTCCATTTACTAGGAAAATTTACGTATGTTTAATTTACTGATTTTTTTTGTTCAAGGACTTGGCAAGCACATGCAAGAGCGTTGTAACCGTTGCAACACTCATACGAGCATTCAAAAAAACAGCTTGTAAATAAAAACCCTATTTTTTAGGTGTGTAAAAATAACATTGTAACTGAAAACCATATAAATTTATCCTGTAAAATCGAGTCTGTAACTGCGTGGCACACTTTTCATCCCTGTAAATCGAAACATGTAAATCAGGAGTTGTAACTCCTTGCCACAAAATGAGATAGGTGTAACTGCGGGACATCTACAGCGTTCTGTAAAAAAGTCGCTGTAACTCCTTCCCACAGAATTTGGCCTTGTAAAATTTCTTTGTAACTGGCATACACCTGCCGACTATTTGATAAACCTAATCAATAAAAAATCAAAGTTTAACCATAATATTGTTGTCATTGCCATAGTCGATGTTTGATGTTTCAAAAAATTTCCGATTTTTAGTTTGTTTCTCAAGTATTGTAGTAATCACAAACCACAAAAGGATAGACACCCTAATTGATTAAAATGATGTCATCAACAAATAATTAAGACCAAGTTTGTAGACGATGACTTTTTGACAATATAAAAGGACGCGAAAAAGGGAATTTTACAACAGTTTTAAAACTTATACAACTTTTACTATTTCTTGCTCAATTATGAAGATTACCATGTCAATATTTTATACCCTTCTATTAATATTCTCTATTCTTACCATAAATAATGCAATCCCGTTAAAAAGAAGTGATAGACTGTAAGTTTTAGAAGATGAAAAATCCCCTATTTTTTCATAGAAAATATACTGAAATTTGCATAAAATGATCATAACTTGACCATAACTTTTTCTTCGTAGTTTTTGTGTTTATCGAAACATTTTAGATCTCATTTGAGAAGTAAAAGAATGGAC
>JAQGBS010002347.1:0-13343 GCA_034698545.1 Acrobeloides obliquus | reverse complement strand
ATGAAATCGACTATGATCTTTAATTCTAGCTAGGTTTTTATATAGACTTTGGACTATCAATTCAAAACCTTCCCTTGGCCTAAGCCTAGAGGTAAGCCAAAGCCTAAGCCTAGGCGTAAGCCTAGGGCTAAGCCTTGGGGTAAGCCTAGGATTAAGCATAGGTCTTCCAATAGCTTAAAAAATTAAAAATTTAAGAAAACTATGAGTTCAAAATTTCTTGTCCTTACATTTTTTTCCCTATTTATGAAATATATGTGTGGTATAGAGTACATGTGTTCTTTTCTACTTGTCGAAAGAACAAAAAACACGATGGTTCCCAGTATCGTATCCAAGATTTAATTTCGAAGGGGGAGAAAATACCCCTGGTTTCTCAAGGAGATCTTATTATTATTTTTGTCCACAAAAAATCATACTCTAATTTTTTAATGGGACTAGAAAAATTTTCCTCCCTAAACTTCTCCACCAATATTTCTCCTAGCGACGTGCGGCATATAGATTTTTTATTCAAAACCTGTTTATTACATCTTTACTCATACCGTATTTATTCTATTAGAACACCATAATACTCTATTTTTCAACCCAAACGAGGGGCCGTTTGATTTGAAAAATAGAGCACCACCCGGGGGTGGTGCTCTATTAGAGACTGATGTTCTATTAGAGACTGGTGCTCTATTTCTCAACCTACCGTGTGCCTCTATTCTATTCACATGTTTCTTCGAGCTACAACAACTACAGGGCAACACAGCAGGTTGGAAACACCATACTTTCGATGATTGCTCGACAACCAAGAAAGATTTTTCGATGCGTTTTTTTAAAGAAATAGTTGATGAATTGTAGAATATTTTGGCATCTTTGTATTTGTTCAAGCTTATTTCTTGAATTTTATACACTAATTTTTATGTGTCTGAATGTCAAAATGAGGCATTTCCGAATGAATTTTTTAAAAATTCCATCGGATTCGAAATCAGCGATCCCAAAACGGTAGGAAGTGAAAAAATTTCGAAAAAAACTAATTTCAGAAAAATGACCTTCCGGACTGGGATTCGAACCGGGTCCTGTAGATCCAAATCCTTAGCACGGACCCTACAGGCGCTGGTTCGAATTCCGGTCCGGAAGGTCATTTTTTGCAAATTAGTTTTTTTTAAACTTTTTCACTTCCTACTGTTTTTGGGGTCGCTGATTCCGAATCCGATGGAATTTAAAAAAATTAACTTTGGAAATACCTCATTTTGACATTCAGACGCATAAAAATTGATATATAAAATTCAAGAAATAAACTTGGACAAATACAAAGATGCCAAAATATTCTATTAGGTTAGTAAAAAATTAATGTCGTTTTTTATTAGCGGCAATTTTATCAACAATTTTCAACAAAATATCGTTTTTTGTATAGCATCTTTAATTTCAAATAAGGGCGATAAAAGGCAAAAAACTTCAACAGCGACGTTTATCTGGCTCAACTCGACCGTCTTCATGCAGCTATCCAAGCCAAGCGTACGCGAAAAAGAACCACATCGTCTTTCATCACGATAACGCGCGATCACATGTCGAAGCGCGGGTTGTTGAGTCGATTGCAGACAAGGGGTGGGAACTGCTCGAGCATCCGCCGTACTCTCCCACCGAAGCGCCAACAGATTATCACGTCAACCGATCGCTCAAGAACTGGCAAATGGGAAAAGTTTATGAAGACTTGGACGAATTGGTGGATGATGTTAAAACGTGGATTGCTTCATAAGATCGTCATTTCTTTGCCCGCTGAATCAACCTTTTGCCGCATAAATGGGAGGCAGCTATTGAAGTGGGTGACGATTACCCTCCTGAATAAATTGTTTATTGTTTTATTGTTTATTTTGTTGAAAATTGTTGATAAAGTTGCCGCTAATAAAAAAAAGCGACATTAATTTTTCACCAACCTAATACAATTCATCAGCTATTTCTTTAAAAAAACGTATAGAAAAATCTTTCATGGTTGTCGAACAATCATCGAAAGTATAGTATTTCCAACCTGCTGTGTTGCTTTGTATTTTCCAAATATATATTTTCCAAAAATATGGCAATTTATGACAAAAATTTTCAAAAATATGCCAATTATCATATTTTTTAACGCCATATATCGATGAAAGTATGAAAAAAGGCATAAAGAAATATAACATATGATATTTTGAGAAGCCTGACCATATGAGTGGTGCTCTATTAGAATAAATACGGTATTCTTTAGTCCCATCAACATGGCTACCTTTTCCAAATATTTCAACTCACGAGGCAGCTTGGGAGACAAAAGAATACTATCCTATTACTCGTTCCAAAATGTTTATTGTAAATAAATTAATTCAGCATGACTTATCAATACTTTTCACAGATGTTGATATTGTATGGCTTTCGCCAAATATTCTTTATTACATAGATTTTGTAGCACCACACAAAGACTTTATATATTCAATAGATAATTCAATAGATAATGTTAAGCTAGTTAACACCGGTTTTTACATGATCCGATCAAATGAAGGAGGAAAAAAAATATTTAAAGCTTTTGATGGTAAGCATCCTACTACTATAAATATGAGGCTGCCTGTGTTGCTTACGCTTAAAAAATGTATACATTTGAAGTTTCGTAAAATTTTATTTTTTTTGTTGATCAAACGTTTAGCTTTGATTTAAAAAATAATTAGCGAAAAAGCTTTTAAGAGGCAATGTCTCAAAAGCTCGAACTTTTTGGAGATCCCGCGGCACAAACTTAAAAAATGCCATTTTGGCCCTTATGAATGTTGGGTATTACAGGGTTTTTTACACTTTAGTATTTTGAGTATATCTCTTGATGATTAAATCCAATTTTGATGATCTCGGTGTCGTTGGAAGGCTGGAGACACGGGCTACAACTTTTATTCGGACGTATGGAGTCATATTATGAGAAAAGTGGTCAAAAATTAGGATTTTTGTAAAAATCCTGTTCCCCGAGGGGTCAAAAATTCAATGATATGACTCTAGAAAAAAACTTTGTTCCCACGAAAACTTCCGTTTGACCCTAAAAATTATCTACAACACCCCTACTTTGTTTTAGGCTTAGTCCAGAAGTCGTATTTAACCATCAAGAGATATGCTCGAAATAAGAAAGGTTAGGCATTACAGGGTATAAAAAACCCTGTAATGCCTAACCTCCAGCTTCAGAGCCAAAAAAATATTTTTGAGATTTGAGAAAAATAATTTTTAGGACCAAACTCTGCCTAAATATTCCATGTTGTGCCGTATTGCATCATGCTCCTCGGACTTTTCTT
Source organism: Acrobeloides obliquus (assembly GCA_034698545.1). NCBI lineage: Eukaryota > Metazoa > Nematoda > Chromadorea > Rhabditida > Cephalobidae > Acrobeloides > Acrobeloides obliquus. Next base: position 10,071 of record JAQGBS010002347.1, on the reverse strand, counting down.
TGAGCCCTTATTACCTTGAGGTTAAAAATTTCCCTAATCCATAATAGCTCCTAACAATTTTTAGATATTTATTTCCAACTTTTGCCTGACCTTTTTTAAAATTTCCTAGAAAATAATACTTATTTTAAAAAAACATGATGTAATCTGTATACGAACTTTAGAACGACTAACCATCGATCTTGATCACGATCAATTTGTTATTAATCGTGTTTTTAATTCAACGCCAGAATTACTTGAGAAGCATGGTTATGGCTTAAATAAACTATTGTTTACAAACGGGGATACTTATTTTCATACACAGATGAATAAAAAACTTGGCATACAACCTATGACTTTTCACGCAAACTACTTGATAGGTTTTGAAAAAAAGAAACGTACTTTAATCCAAGCAAATATGTGGTATATATAAGAACCATTGTAATTTTTAATAAAAATTTTGCAAAAGAAGTTTTTTAAAATTTAAAAATTGTATTATAAATAATTTAAAAGCAATACATTATACAGGGTGTTCGAAAAATCTGATCACGATTTAAAAATTCACTATCTCAGCGAGGAAATGAAAATTTTCATGCGATTTGTTTTATAAATTTGCTAATGTGATATAGATTTTAATAAGAAAAAAAATAATTGTTATTTTTTGTTAAAATTGTTATTTTTGCATATTTATATTTTTTTCGACCGTTTTCACTCGGTTGTACATTCGAATCTAGACATTCTTATAAAATTTCATTTTGGCATCAGACTTTTCTTGCTTCAAAACATACGTGCGGTAGACTTACCAGTACTGGAACCATGTTGCTCATAATTAGTTCTCACCGAATCCCCTTGAGGGGACGATGGGTTCCTAATTGATAGAGAATTCTTTTTACCTATTTTTTCATTTTTGTTGGTTTATTAGAAACTACCTGGGTGTATCGGGGGTAGGCTTTGGCCTAATCTCTTCCAGATTTTGCATTGACTTAAACTGCATAAATGATAGCCTTCCCTCAGTTATTCCTTGTTTCCAGACCTGATCCACGAAAAAATCGGTCTTCTTTCTTCGGGGCATGTTGTTGAGGTGCATCTCCGTGACCGTGAAGCATACCAATACATGAGTTCTTGTCCTGTGTACGGGATCGTATAGGGCATATAGATTACCTTCAAAAAAATGCCCATTTTCGCTTCAAAAACAATGTTTCCTTGAATCAGGATCATAGAGGCATTTTCAGGGTTCGAGACTGCAATCGATTCTCCGCATAAATTACCCTTATAGGGGTCATTTTTAGAACAATACATTTTAGGGTCTCAAAAAATCACAAAAATTCACTTTTTTTGGCACACCCTGTAAATATAATACTATAATGTTTTATTTAAAACTCTTGCTATTGCACTTAATTTTATATGTGACTTATACAGGGTGGCTCAAAAATGAGATTTTTATGATTTTTGGGCGATTTTTTTCAAATTATAATTTTTACCAAAATGATCCTATTGGGGGTTTTCCTATGCGAGAAATCGATTGCGCGCATTAAAACTTGAAACCGCTTATTGAAACTTGAAATCACTTCCTTTATTCTGAATTAGCCTATATTTGCTAAAGTTTGAAAATTGATCAAAAAATAGGCTAATTCAGGAACAGAAAGCGTTTTCACGGTTTGGAATGCGCGCAATTGATTTCTCTATAGAAAAACCTCGAATAGGGTTATTTTTTCTTTCATTCTCTTCCTCTTGACCACAATTCACCTGCGCGCTACTCAGAAAATCCCTATTTAGCTTCTTGATTTTTTCTCATCTAAGCTCGTCGATTGATCGAAGCGAGAATTTACTTACTTGAATCATGCAGTGCCTTAGGCTTATGATTACTGCTCAATTTTTGTGGCTTTATATGTCTCGTTAGCTTCATGTTTCTTCTTGAAAAGGATTTATTGCAGATTTGATGTGGATTTGGCTATTCCACTTGTTCTTCCGTCAGAGTGCTAAATGGGGCTTTTGTTTGTCAAGATATAGATACATATATGTATATAGCGCTGTGATCGGCAACAAGAGTTTTTTTAATAATTTTTTGAAAAATTGAAATTTAATGAATATAGAGGGTGCGTTAAAAGTTCGCGATCACTTTGAAATTTTATAATTACACAAATATATAACTCAAATTAAAGGGGGTGCACGCCAGTACGATTCCCAAAAAATTTTTCCCTCCAAATTGGCTGATTTTTGGTACTCAAGGGTTTTTGGGCACAAGAAATCGATTGGCGCAGGTCCCGAGCTCCAAAAAAATTTGTTGACCCCCTATTGGGAATACCCGATGTTAAACAAATTAATTTTTTTTTAGAGGGTCATGAAAATTTTTTTGAACCTCGGGACTTACTCCAATCGATTTCTCGTGCCCTTCGACGTTTATTTTTTTTTTGAATTTATAATACTTTTTATTGAATTTTGTTAGAACTATGGCAGAAGACGAATTTATGGAGTGGGAAAATAATGCGAATGAGCCAGATGAAGCACAAGAAATCGCAGAAGAGAAAAAATCAATCTTTGTTTTAGTCAAAATTGCTCAATTAAAGTTGCTTCAAAGATGTCATGAATGTGGCCGTCTCCCTAGTGGATATAGAACTGGATCACCCAGAAATATCAACTGGATTCAAACAGGTAAAATTCAGATACAAAAAGGCGCGAACTTCATCTTTTTTTAGGTTTCAATTTAACCGCTCACTATCGATGTTCTTGTAAGCAAAAATATTCTTGGTCAACTCTTATTGGAATTGCATGCGTAAACAAGAAAGAAATGGAAGGTGTTAGTGGTCGTATGGAACTTGATGGGGGTTAAAAAGGTGTTGTAATCGCTAGAACGCACGCACCAATTGAAATCTATCACACTAGACAAGCATCTGCAAGTGGTAGCATTTTTGAAGAAAAAAGGATATTCCTATGAAGTTCTAGTGGAAGAATTTTTTGTATACGATAAATTAAATAATTTGAATATATGAATTGTTGTAAATTTTGAAAATAAAATTCGTTTTGTTGAGTTTTTGATACAATTGGTCAACATCCCACATAAATATTTCTATCCTAAATGAATATTTCCTCCCTGTATAAATATCTACCAATTTTTTTAAATTGGTAGATATACTCGAAAATATGCGAAAAGTGGTACTCGGGGGTTTTCGGGTACAATATGAGTAAGTCCTGAGGTCCAAAAATATCGCACATGGGGTACCCCGATAGGGGTTAAAAAACTTATTTTGGAACTTGGGACTTGTGCCAATCGATTTCCCGTGCTCGAAAACCCCCGAGTACCAAAAATAAGCCAATTTGGAAAAAAATTTTTTTCGATAAGCTTACTGGGCATGCACCCCCTTTAACCATAATTATATTAGACAATATTTTAGCGCTTTTTTGAATTATTTTTTGTCTTGCGGCGAATCACTTTGAAGATCGTCTATGAATATTCAGCAAGACTCCAAGTCATCGATCATGAGACACATTGAGATTTCTCCGAGACGAAGATTTTGAAAACGATTATGGAGCGATTGATTTCACACCAGAGAAGGCCAGCTTGTACGTCTGAATTGAATGCATTGGATTACTCGATTTGGAGTATTCTGGAAGGGCAGCATGTTCGAAGCTACACAAAATAGTTGAACCGTTGAAGCGAGCTCTGGTGAAGGCCTGGAAAGAAGAAATCACAGTAAAGTGACTGGATAAGATCGTCGATGACTGCCCGAAACAATTAAATAAATGTATTGAGGCTAAAAGAGAATATTTTGAATAGTTTTTGTTGTTGTTAAAGTTTTGTTGAATAAAGTTTGCTATTGTTATATGTTGTTTGTTATAAAATTTCAAAGTGATCACCAACTTTTAACGCACCCTGTACAGAGGGAAGTAAAAGTCCTGACCTAGATGGCAAAAGTCCTGGCCCAGGCGGAAAAAAGTTCTGACCTAGGCGAACAAAAGTTTTGACCCAAGGGAAAAAAGTCTTGACATTTTAAAAATGTTTTTTATTGACAATTCTAGGCGAGAAAATACTTTTCAGCGTTTTTGACAATGTCAGGACTTTTGTCCACCTGCGCCAGGATTTTTGCCGCCTAATTCAGGACTATTGCCTCCCTCTGTATATATAGAAAATTGATTTTAGTTAGCATTTTTTATAGTATGGAGAATGAGCATCTGGTAGAGAATATACAAAATGTTAAAGTTTATAAGTTAACGGTAAGACTAGTAGCTGGCCTTCCCCATGCCCTCCCCCCCCCCACAACTGAAAATTTCTTAAATGGGGGTGCAGATCTGGGCTTATTCTCGGAGAAAATTTTTTTTGTCAAAACAGCCTTTTTATTTTCACGAATTTTAAATCAAAAATACTTTTTTCGAATAGCCGGGTAGGGTGTTTGTTATAAATTTTTTGAAAAAAATCTTTTGACCAACAAATGAATAGATTTTTTAAAAGTCGTACTATGCTAACTATGCTAATTTTAGGCTATTATACATTTACCCTTTCAACATTTGCCCTTCCTTAAATTTCAACATTTGCCCTGGCAAAAAACTTATGCTTCAAGCGGGATTTGAACCCGCGACCTTATGGGAAAAAACCAAAAGTCCATTTCAAAAACGACAAAAATTTTTCAAGGTTTTTTCCTATGAGATCGCGGGTTCGAATCCCGCTTGGAGCATAAGTTTTTTGAAAAGGCAAATGTTGAAATTTAAGAAAGGGTAAATGTATAATAGCCTAATTTTGCATAATACGGCTCTTAAAAAATCTCTATCTTTTTTCTTCAACTTTTCTCATAAATTGGCTATTGAGAGGGTATATTTATTTTCATTGGAGTACCTTTTGGCGCTATTTTCATCCGGATTGGAAAAAAATTCTCTGATCGGGGGGAGGGTGCACATTTTTCGTTCATAGGCCTGTAGAGGGATACCCTTTAGTCAAAAAATTTATAACAAACACCCTACCTGACTATCCGAAAAAAGTATTTTTGATTGAAATTCGTGAAAATAAAAAAGTTTTTTTTCCAAAAAAATCCTGGCTACTCCACTGGGTCTGCCCTACTCTCCTCTACTCCTCCCCTATAAAATAACCTTTCCTTTTTAGACAGATGTATATAATAGTGGTAGAAGAAAATGTAAATTTCTCATAATTTTAATCCTAGTGGCAATTTTGTATCTTCTTTATTGGTTCGAATATGTGTTTTTTCTTAACAAAGATATCTTTTCTGTAAGTCTCAAAGCTGGAGTTTCCTAAATTATGGAGGATTACCTTCCGAATTTGTATTTTTTCTTCATATTTTTTTAAACTATGCGCAATGCGGTACCAAAACATGAGATTTTTCTGATTTTATGGCAAATTCTTTAAAAAAAATTCAAAATGTTAATATGGAGGGGGGCGGTTCGATGTGAGAAATTGATTTTTTTATGCGGCGAGTCGATTGCGCAATTCCCAAACCATGAAAACGCTGTTTGACCCTGATTCAGAGAATGGAGTTGGTATGTGTGGTGTATTGACACGAGAATCGAAAAAATTTCTATTTTTGCCCGGAAAGCATCCATCTGGGGGTAATTTTATGCAGGGAATTGATTGGCACATTCTGGTACTAGTTTTTAGGGGGCCCACTTGAATTTTTTAAAATTTTTCAAAAATGGCAGTCCTGGGCTATTTTTTGCGTAGAATCCAAAAATCACAATCAAAAATTGTGAAACAGCTCGATTTTGGTCATTTTTCCGGCAAAATAGGGTCAAAGGAAGCATTTCATGCTTCGAGAAGGCGCGCAATTGATTTACCGCATAAAATTATCTTTATATGGGTCATTTTTAGTAAAAAAAATTTCCGGTCTCAAAAAACCTTAAGTGGTCCCCCTAAAGAAAACTAGTACCCATTTTACTTATCTTTCTCACAAAAGTGTTATATTTTTTACAGTAAATAATATATCTAAAACATAATATAATTATATTAAAAAAAAAATTAAAATACATATACACTGGTCGACATAAATATAGGTTCACCCCAGTATTTTCAGCTAAAATTGCAAAGTTTGAAGTGCCATATCTCGAGTAATTTATATCTAAATCGTATGAAATTTTTGTAGAAATATTCTTCGCGATCAGATCTTTCAAAATATACTGGGTGCTACTAGGTTAAATGGTAGTTTTACGCCTTCAAAATTCAAATGAACTTTTTGAAAATGATTTATTAACAAATTTGGCTGAAATTTATTTTCTAAAAGTTTATTTAAATTTTGAAGGCGTAAAACGCCCATTTGATCCAGTAATACCCAGTATATTTTGAAAGATCTAATCGCAAGGAATATTTCTACAAAATTTCATGTAAATCCAATGTAAATTACTCAAAATATGGCACTTCAAACTTTGCAATTTTGGCTAAAAATACTGGGGTGAATCTATATTTATTTCAACCAGTGTATTTTTTATAATTTAATAAAGACGTTGATCATGATCACGGTGGGGGTAAGAAAGTGTATTTTTAAGCAAAAATCGCAATTTTGAGCGAAAATCGATCTTTGGGAAAAATCTCATTTTTAGGCAAAAATTAAATTTTGATCAAATTGAATTTTTTGTAAAAATTGTAGTTTTTGACACATTTTTGGGAAAAATTGCAGTTTTGGGCAAAAATAGTATTTTTTGGAAAATCGTAGTTTTTGTGAAAAAATAATTTTGTGGGGGAAGGGGTAAAATCGCATTTTTGGCCAAAATTACTTCTTTAAAATTTTTGTGACTCCCAGTCAGCGATCATATTTTTGACCCTCCTTTCTATGTATAATTTGGAGTAGGTCAATGTATAGCACTTCCTATTCTCCTATGCATATCTCTTCAAAAAATACATTTCATGCCTCTTCAAAGAACCCATTTTAGAGCCCTCTGAATGAAACTCCTATCATATTATACTGGACCACTATATTCAATGCCCAATTTCATGAAGGCATAAAAAACAGCCCTATTGACCAAACCGATTGTTCATATAAGTGCATTTTCACCGATGACAGGAAGTATAGTATATTTAGTTTTAATCAATACTTTTCAACCATCAAAATTTTTAGACATACCGAAAAAGCAAAATTGATAATTTTTCATGCTAGGGATCTTAACGAAACAGATGTCCCAGTAAAGGCTAGAATGGACCAGTTTAATATTTTCTATAATATGGAATCTCCATACCATACGGGTATTGCTTATAAAAGAGTGCCGAAGAACTTTTTTGATCTCACCATGACATATCGTATCGATAGTGATGTTTTCGAGTATTATGGCAGATTTGATGTTATAGATAATGAAACGACCAAGGAGGAAGTTTGGAACTGGAGCGAGGTGGGTTTGGAAAAACTTTTTTATTACCCTTATCCTACTCCTTTTGACTGCTGTATCCCATCTGATATGATATTTGTCTTTAGTTAAGAAAAATTCATTGAAAAAAGGGTAGTTGGGCCAGTACCGTATCCAGGATTTCGATTTTTTCAACTTCGGGGGGGGGGACCATACCCTAAAGAACCCCCTAAAATTTCGACCTTATGCTAGGTGGGCTCAGAAAAATTTTTGGTACCAAAAATTTTGACGACTAAAAAAAGGACCAAAAAAAAGGTCTAAAAAAGGCTAATGGCGCGCTTCGCGCTCCGTTAGCACTGCTAGCTACCCTCCCCCGCGAGCTGCTAGCTGTCCCCCAAAACCGCTGCGCGATGCTAGGTACCCCCTTCCCCTAAATTTAGGAGGGAGGTCTTTAGGGTATGGGGGGAACCCCAAAAACCTCATTTTCAGTGAAATATCTTTGACTGCTGTGTCTTGCCTGTCCTATTAAGATATAACCTGTATTTTTAGGTACAAGCCAAAGCCCAAGCCAAGTCCCAACTCGTTCTCCAACTGGTCTCAAACTGCCATACACCCTCACGACGAGAAGCCTATGTAGAAAGGCTCAAACGCTATATAGAAGTCACTATTTTAGGCAAATGCACTCAAAAAGCTTGTAGCCAAGCATGTGAACAACTGGAGATAGGTAAATATCTACATAAATGAGAAATCCCCCCGTCAACTCCAATAAAAATTCCAAAAATCTCCCATATTACTCTAGAGTTAGACGACTAACATAAACACAAACATTGATTTTACTAAAGAAAATTTTGTTTTTTGCGACGCCAGGGCAGAACCAATCTCATCGGTCCTTGGTATCGAACTAATTTCTTCAGCCTTGAGTCGAACTGATTTTTTCTCAAAAAATGAATTTTCTTCAATAAAATCAACGTGTGTCTAAGTTGGTCGCCCAACTTTACTGGGGGCATAGGCCAGTAGGAAGGAGTCCGTTTCGGGAGCGGCCCCACCAAAAAAAGGGGTATCATTAGGAAAAATTTTGACTTTTTTGATTTCAGGAGTGGCCCCGAACCCCAAGTATTTACAGGCCTGGGTGGCGCTCGGTAAACTGAGTCAATTCAAAAACTAGGCCTTTCTAATTTTGAGGTAAAATTATCACGCCAAGACCATCGAGTATGGATTTGTCCATCAAAAGTTATGTTAAAAATAAAAATTTAAATTTTTTAGCAATTTCTGATTTTTATTGCTCCCTCATAAAATTGACTTGGTTTAGAATGACTGAGTTTAGAATTGACTCAGTTTACCGGGCGCCGCCTGGGTGTCCATGTTGTGCTTATACGCCCTATAACTAATTTCCGATTTTTAGATAATCATCTCTTCTATCTCGCTTTTGAAAATTCCGTTTGTAAAGATTATATTACTGAAAAATTTTGGCGGCTCAAAAATCTCATCGTGCCTATAGTTTTGGACCGGAAGATATACAAAAACATTATACCGCCAGATTCTTTTATAGCAACGAACGATTTTGACTCGCCTAGTGATTTGGCAAAATATTTGACTATGTTGGCAGCAAACAGGACTGAATACCTCAAGTATGAGAACTTTAGCTTCACCCGCTCTGATCAAAAAGTGGACCTCACTTTGAAATTTAATCTAAGGTCGTATCTAGGTATAAATTTCGAGGAAAGGGAAGCACTTTTGGGAGGAACATGGTTGTTCCTCCCAAAAAAATCTAAGCCTAGCTAATTCCTTGCCCCTCTCAATCCTCATTGTGTTGATATATTTTTTATAAGACCCATATTTTTTAGATACTTAAATTGGACAAAGAAATTTAAGAAACATAATGTCCACCGCAGGGTTTCGACCTATTGTAAATTGTGTACAATAGCTCATACTAGAAAACATGCAGGTATCCCAGATATTGTTGACTGGTGGGACAAACAAGGAGAATGTCAATCACATTTTGGGATACACCACTTGGGTACTGTAACAAGACGAAGAATATACAGATGACAAGCTTCTTATTTATAGGTGTGGCAAGGACATAGGCGCATTTTTTGTTGTAAACTTTGTAAAAGCTGCAAATGCCCAGCAAATGAATTTTTGGTGACAAAATTGAACATTTGTAGTAATTAGATCATTTTTGCGGAAAATCAATGGGCACCATAGGGATTTTCTTTTCTCGCAAATCAGAAGGGAAGGATAGATTTCCCACTCTTTCTCTCTACGCTACTGATTGTCTTTTTTTATAGTATATATAGTCTTAGTTTTTTCATGCTCATGCTCATTTTTACTCACAAGGAAAGTACCCAGTCATGGTTTCTTCGATTTTGGCCAAACATGTGTCAACCATGGTGGGAGTACTAAAAAAGCGCAGAAATTTTTTCCGACCGTCATTCCTTTGAGGAGATAGAGCCCAAAATGTGGTTTTTGGGGTCAAAATTAGGGTTCAAAGAAATGATCATAACTTTATATGGTTAAAAGCTTTATCGATAATTATTTTTGCATCTATTAGGGGGTGAAAAGACGCAAATTTTGATATATTAACTTTGGCCACAGACTTCTGTCTTCATGCCTAAAAGCGCTTTACAAAAATAGCACCATTTTTCTTAAAGGGGGGGTAACCTTTGCAGCAGCACTTTTGAGAAAAAAATTTTTTTTTAAATTTTTTTAAAAATGACTTTTCTAGGGGTAATTTTATGCGAGAAATCGATTGCGCGCATCGAAAAATTCTGAAAAAATTTTTCAGGGGTCAAAAAATTGAAAAAAATGCGTCAAAATTAG
>JAQGBS010002346.1:0-13344 GCA_034698545.1 Acrobeloides obliquus | reverse complement strand
GATTTCTCGATTTTGGTTGTTTGAAGGAGACTAAAATTCATAAGCAACAAAAGTTGTTCAACCTATGGTAAAAATTTTATAAACTTTTGTCGCATAGGGTACGCTTTAGTTTTGTGCCGCGAGTTGTGCCACCGTTTTACAACGGCGGCACAACTGCTAACGTCGTGCTGCCTTCGAGTTGTGCCTAAACAACTGCTAACGTTGTGCCTTAATGCAACGGTACGACTGCTAACGCCGCTGTTAGCGTCGTACCGCGTGCGGCACAACAGCTAGCGCACCCTTACTGGAATTTTCATTCTTTTCACAGCTGATACAAGATAGAAAACTGACGTGGTATTGACAGATGCACGAAGCTTGTTACGTCAAACGCAATATGAAAATTTTCCATATGTTTTTCGAGACTGAAAACTCTTGAACTCACCCTAAAGGCAATTTATTTTCTCATTAACAGGTGATATTTGATGCATTAAAATTAAGTTTGGTTGCTAGCATTTTTCATTTTCAATATAAGCAAACAGATCTAAACAAGATGTGAACAAGAGCAGCCAAGAACGATTCTTTGGCCTATTTTTTGAAGAACCAATAAACTTTTTGTCAACAAGAACTTGTTTTTATTGAAAAAGTTGGAGCTCGTCTACTTCGGAGGGGGGCCACCCACGTGATTTTTTTTGTAAAAATCGACTTTTTAGGATAATTTTTAGGCGAAAAATTGATTGCGCGCATTTTCGGAGTATGCTTCGAATAAACTACATTTATCAGAACAGCAAAACTTTTGTTCAAATATAGCCCTAATAGGATAAACAAAGGAGATGGCTACTTTGAAAATAAATAGATATATTATGTTGTTGTTATTGTTTATTATTGGGTTTTGCATAAATTTTTATTGAAAAATTGTCAAAAAAAAAATTAAAGAAATATGCGCAAGAACTTTTTAGACACCCTGTATGAGACATATCCGATCGTGATAGCTGCTAATATGGCATCCTTGTTCTCAATTAGAATTCTTGACAAAAACGAACGACAACCGCAGACATGTCCAATACCAGTTGATTCAAAACTATGAAATCATGAAGTTTTCATTTAAAAAAATTTTTTTAATTTGATTTTATGGCAAAAAACAATTTGGTTGCCGGTAGAATTCGAACTTGCACGTTCATAGTCAAAAACCACGAGCACTACCACTCAGCCATGGTGAAAAACCTTTTTACGTTATATTCTATCAATTTTAAATCACAATTATATTTTTAGTTTAAAATTAAAAAGTTTTTCCCAAACAGCTTGTCACCATGGCTGAGTGGTAGTGCTCACGGTTTTGACTATGAATGTGCAAGTTCGAATCCCACCGGCGACCAAATGTTTTGCCTTAAAATCGAATTTTTTAATTTTTTTTGAATGGGCATGAAAACCCACGGTTTCTAAGCATTTTGCAAAAATCCGCATTAAAAAAATCTCTTTTTTATCACAAGAATTGAATTGTTAGATCTCGCTAATTCGCTGAAACACCCTGTACATATGCAAATGTAGGTGCGCAATATTTCATGCGCAAGTGTTGCCAACCCATTTTGGGCACATCCTGTAGTTTCATATAAATTACCATAAAATTATGTTATTCATCAATTTTTTCTTTTGCATAACAGATTTTATCTCCTAAAATATCAATAGATAATCTTTTCGATCAAAACCTACCAAGCCTGATCGATTTGTTGAAAATATAAATTTCTTTCTTCGACCATTGTAAAAATCATACGCTTTCCGTGTAGAGTTTTTAATGCAAGTTTATTTTGGGGAGAAGTTGAATTATCGGAGATACGACTTTTTCTACAAAGTAGGCGTTGTAGAAACGAATCCAGTGTTCTAAAAATTTTATAAGGAGACAATTGTTGCCTATGTTTTGTTCAAGCATTTTAAAAATGTTGTGAAAATATGTAAAAAAATGAGACACGTAGTTTTCGCTTGCTCTTGCTTGGTTGTATGAAGACCACGCAGGGGTTTTAGCAACTGTTTTTACTAACTTGAACGCAGCCTTACCTAATAAAGATCTTCCTCCAAGTTTCTGTCGTGAAACCAACTGCACAAAATAGCAAAATCATAAACGATCCGACTAAATAATTAGTCAACATCATAAATAGACTCTTAATTGAAGGGGTATCAAGGTAGCTTGCTAATTCAGAAGTCTAAAGTGATTTTTTTACTTATCTTATTTTCGATTTTATAAAGGTCCTTACAACAATGGCTGCACACATCCAACAAAAGCCTGTCAAGCAGGCTTTCCATAATAAATTGATTGATCTAATATTTTCACTTAATTGAAACTTGTGACTCAATGAATAAGTCGAATTATGCTTCAATGATTGTTTATATTGATAAATATTATAAAAATACGAGCAGAAAAGCATCTAAAAATAAAAACTTCACTTTTTGTATATATGTTACGGGAAAATCTGTTTTTTCGGGAATATCTGATTTTCCCGGGAAAATCTTAACTAATCAGATATTTCCGGGAAAAAGACTTAGCCTAGGCGTATCCTTAAGCTTAGCCTTAGGCTAAGACTTAGCCTTAAGCTTAGCCATAGGCTTAGCCTTAACCTTAGGCTTAGCTTTAGGCTCAGCCTTAGGCTTAGCCTTAGTCTTAGACTAAGCCTAAGGATATGCCTAAGGCTAAGCCTAAGGTTAAATCTAAGACTGTGCCTTAGCCTAAGGTTAAGCCTAAGCGTAAGCCTAAGGATAAGTCTAAAGATAAGCCTTAGGCTAAGCTTAAGACTAAGCTTAATGCTTTCCTCGGGAAAAAATTGATCAGTTCAGATTTTCCCGTAACATATACAAAGACATCTTACCACAAATGAGATCATCATCACTATACAATAAGGAATCGATAAAATAAAATAAGAGACTCCTAATTTTTGTTTGTTACATTCATGTAAAATAAAACTAACCGCTATATAACAACACTACACTACAAGTTTGTATTAAGATAATGCAAATAAATGCACCATATAAAATATAGGGGTTTTTATATTTTTCATATCTACGGTAAAATATTGTAGCGAGAGCTCGTTCATAAAACATGATGATAATTAAGAAGCAGGCTGTAGCGCCAGTGATTCCTCGAGTTATTTGAATATAGCCGAAGAAACCTACTTTTGGTAAAATATCCAGGCCATAAATTAAGTACAAGGCATCGACATCTAGAATTTATATGTAAAAAAAGCATGAACGCCCTTTAAGTGGTTCTTTTCTTGTGTACAATCAAAATTAAAAATTTTCAAAATTTTATGAAAATTAAAGAAAATAATTTTTGATCATAATTTAGTGAATTTGAAATGTCGAAGAATCGAAATTTCTTATAATTTTTTGAGACTTTGTTGCCCGAACACTAGTCCTTTTGTTCTTGTCCGACCTTTTTTTAACAAAAAAGGTGAAAAAAAGCAAAAAATAGGCAATTTTTCACGAAATTTGTTCAAGATAGCGTTTTACGCTTCGGGAGTGCGCGCATCAAATTATCCCCAATAGGGATCATTTTTATAAAAATTTTTTTCTTCAAATGGTCGCAAAATGCACCCCCTTTAAAACTACCTGAATTTTTACATCCAAGCAAAATCCCAACAATGATCACAAATCTACATATAAGACAAGTGATAAATAACATAAACGAAAATTGAACAAGACGCACAAAATGAAAGTGCAGCAAACCAGATTCATTTATAGCATAGATACTAATAGAAAAAATTGTAATAGAAGTGAACAAGATTAACGTTTCTATGAAATTAGCAACATTGGAGTCCATATATAAATATATATCAGACAAATCAACATTCGTTAAATTCATGTTTATGCGAAACTAAAAGAAACGACGGGGACAAAAAGCGAAAAATCTTGATCTGAAGGCGTTGGGTTAATAGAAAAATCTAATTTGTAACTAGGAAATTGTGTGAATAACAACACGACAGATTGTGTTTAGTTAGTAAAGTACTCGTAAGTGTTTTGTTATTGAGTCTAATTGTCTAGCTTCAACGAGTTCAAGTTCCGCAAAGTCAGGAAATAAGTATGGAAGATAATTGTTTTAGTAGAGTTTAAATTGTGCGTAAATTATGATATATGGAAAAATGTAGGCTATGAAATGGTCTGGATAATTTGAAATCCGTTTAGAGATCAAGTAAAAATGGCAGAAAAAGGTTTTCTATCATCAATTTTACAGGGTGCGCTTAACATTTGGAAGGCCCAAGGTACTAAAGAAGGTTTCTGGGGTAGTTTTTCATGATGAATACGATGGCGCAAAAATTTTTAAAAAAAATTCCCTAAGATAGGTTTTGGGACTTGTCGTTAGACCATGCTCTAATTATGCAAATTTCGAGTACTACCAACTTCAAAAGCTCATAACTCCTCGTAGAGTTGGACTCGAGATATGGTTTTGGTGTCGTTGGATTGCTGAGAAATTACGCTATCAAAATCACCTAAATTGTCTCGTATGATTTTTTTCTGAAAATTGTTAATTAGCCAAATTTGCCAAAATATACGATTTTTGATAGAATTTTTGGCTTTATGGATATTTGAATTTTTTTATACTTTTATTCATGAAATAAATATACAAAGTACGCAAGAATAAAACAAAATAACAAATTTAATATATGAAAAAGCTATGATGATGTGTGTATTTAGTAAATAAGCAAAAGATTAAAAATCTTCTAGTTGCCTAAATCATTGCTGCAATTCGGGCAGAGCATTAACATAGTCGTGTGGTTTTCACAAGTAAAGTTCTCGCAATACGTTTACTTTTTTAAACAAAAAATATGCACATGCATTTAGATCAGGGGTGCCAAGTATGCTGATCTTTCAGAAAAGTGCTGATTTTGAGCTATCAAATCTGGCAAAATGCTGATTTTTCAGTTTCAAATCTGATTTTTGGGATGCGAAATTTTGTCAAATTTATAAGAAACATAAAAGAAAATTAGCATTTTCTGATTTTAGCTCCTAGAATCTGATTTTTGAAGTCAGATTTTCTGATTTTGAACAAATATTCTTGGCATCCCTAATTTAGACCTTGTTTACTTAAATTGATCTCGCAAAACAATCCAACGGCATTCATACCGTTCTCGAAGTGGTATAGCGGGACATAACGAATATGGAAATTTTGTCAAACAACTTCCAATAGATCACATTATTCATATCCCACACAGCATTAACTTTTTCCTACAGGGATCTGGTCTTGGATGAGGTGATGGCTTCTTTCCGGGCCCTATCTCTTGCGTCGGAAGTTGACGTGGAAAACCCACTTTCATTGCCTGTGATTAGGCGTGGTAAAAAATACTTGCGGTTGTATCGGCATAAGAGAAATGTCAATATGGACATCGCTGCCATTTGTTTTTAAATTCATAAGCAACAAAAGTTGTTTAGCCTATAGTAAAAATTTGATAAACTTTTGTCGCTTAGAGTGCGCGCTAGCTGTTGTGCCGCCGTTTAATAACGACGGCACGAACGCATAACTGCTAACGTCGTGCCGCCTCCAAGTTGTTCCGGCACAACTGCTAAAGTTGTGCCGTAGTGCAACGGCACAACTGTTAACGCCGTTGCTAGCGTCGTTCCGCGCGCGGCACAACAGCCATCGCGCACTCTTACAGGAACTTTATTTATTTTCACATCTAGTACAAGATGGAAAACTGACGTGGTATTGACAGATGCACGAAGCTTGTTACGTCAAGCGCAATATGAGAATTTTCCATGTGTTTTTTGAGAATGAAAACTCTTGAACTCACTCTAAAAGCAATTATTTTCTCGTTAACAGGTGGAAGTTTGCGGCATTAAAGTTAAGTTTGATTGCCTGCGCGTTTCAATTTTCAATATTATTATTGCTCTAATTAATTTTATAATTTTCATTATAACTGGATCTAATAAGAGATGTTGAATTATTCTCTAGAAGCTTTTCACAGCCCTTTTTTAGTGTCAATCTATGGTCCAATAATGGATTTTACTGCCATTGTTTCCACCTTTTGCTTTATTTTCATCACTTATTTAATCATATTCCAAGCCCAAACAATCACTACTTATAAATGGCTTCTTTTAAACAGCATTTTCTGGAGCTATGCCGCAGATCTGTTTTCGAGCTCCATCCTTCTAGTTCCTTTCTTCCCTGCATTAGCAGCATATTTACATGGTATATTGGCTCCATATATTAATGTTTTACCGGCTTTGTTGATCCTATTAGGGCTATATATAAACAAAAGTTTTGCTGTTTTGATAAATATTGAAACTACTCATGTTGCTGTAATACCAATATAATATAAAATGTTATATCAAAGGAGTTTATTAAATGTTTAAACGACTATTTTTAAAATTTTTATTAAAGGACCAGTCCATTAAGTTACAATCATATGAAAAAATGATATATTCGAAAAGATCATGAAAAATGGAGCATTTTTTGTTTTTACGGCATGTTGTAGTTTTCGAGATAATTGCGTTTGAAATTTTTGAACAAGCTCTTTGTTGTAATACACAAATTTTTTTGAATTTTTTTGCAAAAAAATTGATTTTTGCATCAATTTTTAAAATTTTCATAAAATGAACATTGTAGCAATTGTATAGCTAAATGAGACAAACAAAATGACACCAAAATTATCCAATTTGAACATTGTTTTGGGTTATTGAAACGAAAATTCTGATTTATGTTTTCGTTTCAATAACCCAAAATAATTTTCAAATTGGATAACTTTGGTGTCATTTTGTTCGTCTCATTTAGCTATAAAAATGCTACAATTTTCCTTTTATAAAAATTTATAAAATTGATGCAAAAATCGATTTTTTTGCAAAAAAGTTCAAAAAATTTTGTGTATTACAACGAAGAGCTTGTTACAAATTCAAAATTTCAAGCGCAATTATCTCAAAAACTACAACAATTCTGAAGATACCGTAAAAACAAAAAATGCTCAATTTTTCATGATCTTTCCGAATTTATCATTTTTTTCATATGATTGTAACTTACTAAATTAGTTTTTTAAGGAACATAAATTTTTATTACTGCTAAAACGGAGCAAATTTTTTGGGAAAAATAAATTTTATTAAAGCGACACTAGCAACGCCTCAGTAGGGGAGTAGGGAGGATGGGGAAGAAGCTTCAAGCTCTTTTTATTGATAGAATTCACAACCCTTTTTTTGACAAACACTTCATTGATTTTTCGAAACAACCCAGCGGCATTCATACCCTTCTCGAAGTGGTATAGCGGGACATGATGAATATGAAGATGGTTATTAATGCGCATATTTATTGTCTAAAAATAGGGGGAAATCATATAGTCTGAAAATGCCATGTGAAAAAAACGTGATGAAAGTGCAGATGATTACGCATCAACTTGATATTTTGCTAGCGCTGAGACTTATCATTAAGCCGAGAGAATTAGAGCTGAGAAAAGAAGATTTAGCATCCAAATTCTTATCATACAAAATAGAGTGAAAAATATTGAATAAGGCGAAGTGTTCAATTCATTGTTTAGAGAAAAATTATTTGTAAGATCCGTAGTTTTATTAGATGGCCAACAAAAAGAGCTATATTTTAAGTTTATTAATTTGCATGATTGTAATCAGAAATGTTGATGGATCGACGACAACACCACGTAAGATCAATTTTAATCTTTTTTTAAAGGAAGTATACTTTGTAGCCGCATCTCGAAAAAAATTTATTTTCACAAAAAAATCCTATTAGGGGTAATTTTATATGAAAAATCGATTGCAAGCATTCCCAAAGCGTGAAAACGTCATTTTAACCATGTTTTAGTAAAAAATCGATCTTTGGTTTAATATGGCTTAACTACAACGAGAGAAATATTATTAACTATATAAACCACACAGATTAACCAAAAATCGATTTTTTACTAAAACATGGTTAAAATGGCCTTTTCATGCTTCGGGAGTGCTTGCAATCGATAAAGAAAATCTCGCCTAGTAAGTATTAAACTCAATTGTTGTGGTGACAACTAAGTCCAAAATTAAGATGTGCTTCCTGAATCTAAGGTGCGTCTGGCCCTGCATATTTACTTCAAAAATGTTGCGGCAACAACAAAGTCCAATAGTTCAAAAGGGAAGTGTGGAACGGTGTTCACATGGGTGTAATGGCATAGCAGTTAGGATGTCAGACTCCGACACCACGGTCCGGGTTCGTTCTCTCCCGGAGCCCAAAAGATTTCGATCTAGTGTACTGTGAGGTCAAAAATGCGCAACAAGGGATCACACCATGGTTGGTAAATCAGAAATTATTTATAGAACCTTGTGACCAATCAAGTCTGTTGATATTTAATTCTGGACGAGTTAACGGGACAGATATTTATATTGAAGCTCAAGTTACATTCAATTTGGACCTGTTTAAAGTTGACGCTTTTATATTTGTGCATAATGTCGAAGTTGGTTCATTAAATGATATTTTCTTGCGGGCTGTTAATGATATAAGCAATGAGGAATTTTCTATCGAGTAATGTTTTATATCAATTTTTAGGCTGGACACAAGTTGTCGTACTTTTTCGGTACGATGACCTTAAAAGTTTTCATTTATCGACTTTTGGTGTTATTTGGTAGTACTCGTGGGTACTATCGAATGGTAAAAGAATTTTTATAAAAAATTTTTTTTAGACCCATCATACTTACAAAGTACAATAAAATTCCGATTATTTCGTCGTACTTTTTAAGTACGATGGGTCTAAAAAAATTTTTCGTAAAAATTCTTTTACCATTCGATAGTACTCACGAGTACTACCAAATAACACCAAAAGTACGATAAATGAAAACTTTTAAGGTCATCGTACCGAAAAAGTACGACAACTTGTGTCCAGCCTTATAACTAAAGTCGCTATGCTTGGCATAAGTCGACTCCCAAGGGATTTACCCACGAGGTTCGGTCCGCACGGATCCTCTCCCATGGGGTTTTCTAGGCGTGGGATTTGCCCGGCAAAGGGTTTGAGGTTTGCGATAATGTTCGCCGCAAGTTGTCGTACTTTTTCGTCGTACTTTTATCGTACTTTTGCAGTACGATGGCTTAAAAATATGTATTGTTTCGTAATTTTTGTGTTACTAGTTAGTACATGTGAGTACTATCGAATGGTAAAAGAATTTTTACAAAACAATTTTTTTAGACCCATCGTACTTAAAAAGTTCGATAAAATTCCGCTTATTTCGTCGTACTTTTTAAGTACGATGGGTCTAAAAAAATTTTTCGTAAAAATTCTTTTACCATTCGATAGTACTCACGAGTACTAACTAATAACACAAAAAGTACGAAACAATACATATTTTTAAGCCATCGTACTGCAAAAGTACGACGAAATAGTACGACAGCTTGCGGCCTCCCTATGAGTCAACTTCCAAGGAGTTTACTCGTACAGAGCTCGCTATGCATGGTGTTCACTCGAACTGGATTTTCTTGGCATTTATTCACTCGGTATGTTCAACTTCCATGTAGTCCTCTCGTCCAGGATTCACTCCTATCCGATCTCAGTCACCTGGTTCTGTTTGTATAAAAAAGATGGACCATCTAGTGTTTACAATAAATTTTTCTATTGCTTAAAATTGTATAAAAACTCGTTATTTTAGATGCAATCCGAAAGAATCTATTAATTGTACTCTTAATTATAATGGAACAATTACCGGAATCTATGTGTTATTCGGTGTTTTTTATGAGCAAGATTATATGTTAATTCCAATAATTTATTTAAAATACAAAAATAATTCAACTGATTATAATTCTCTATATACAGGGTTTGTAGATTAGAAGTAAACTGATAGTTAAATTGAGCAACGGTCAGTTGGTGACATAAAATCTCTGTTAATTAGTGACATGTTTTAGGTCTAAGCCTAAGCCTTGATAGAGATTTATGTCACCAACTGACAATTACCCGTTAAATTCTTATTGTTTAGATGTTATTACAATAATACATTGCGATTCTTCAATACTACAATTCAATTCAATAATACAATAAATAATAGTAGCATTAATGTTACTGATTGTTATTGTTGTGATTATCGAGATATGAAGGAGACATGTCCAAATTCTCCGCAATCGGAGATTTCTTCTACTATAGTAACATCGAAAACAAGTTACAAAGAAAGTTCAACGGTCTTCACAAAAGCTATTAGTCATTATGAGCTTTCGACAGTAGAGGCTAGTACTTTGACACCAACAATAGAAACAAGCTCTATAACTAATGCAACAGATTCTGCGAATAATTCAACAGATGGTGCGAGTGGAACCACCTCAACTATGACTAGTGAAGCAACTATTTTGGATACTACTACCCCGCTAACAAAAAATGGTAGCATTATAAAATTAAATTGGCCAGTAATCTTGTCGTCAGAGATAGCTCATGGGGTTATTTACGGCTATGTCTACTCCCACGAGGTTCACTCGGCATGAGGTTCACTCGAGATGAGTTCACTCACTGAGCTTGGTTCCCTCTCTTAATTAAAAATCATACTAAAAATTTTAGTTTGGTCCAAACCCGATTGTAAACATCCTACAGATAAAATTATCATAGTTTACTGTGACTTAAATGTAAGCTCAAATTTCTAATCTTATTAAGAGAATTTATAGAACAATACCGCTCCGAGTGAAGTCGCAAATAACTTAACCAATATCATAAGCTCGTGTAAATTGACTGGTTATCATGTTTTTGTAATATCATTAATATTAAATAACGTAACTAGAAGAACTAAGCTTAGTTATATCGTGAGTGTTAATAATATACTCGAATCTTTAAAAAATTAGGATTTTGCATCAATTTCACAACTGATAGATCATCTGATGATAGCTCCAGAAGAAACTTTTGAAGATAGCAATGATGGAGGGAACACAACTCTGAGGTGACAGTTTACAAGTCTTAGGCTCATCACTGTAGTGTTATTAATTGATCCGCCGGCGGATAGACATCTTCGCGACGAATCAAAATTTATTATTGATTTCTAATAAATTTCGACATGATGTCATAAGTTGTAGATTGAGACCAACGACTTTTAGAAGTCGATATATTGAATTTATAAGAAAGAAGTATTATTATTTGAGTATTTTATTTATTTATTTGAGTATTTTTTTGCTAATTTGAATATTTTTAAAATTTTATTCAACAATTAAAATATAACAAGTCAAAAATGCATTATTAATCGCGGCGAAGAGCACCTTGGCTTTTTCTTGGATGCCCTCTTTTCCGATTGGGTTGAATAGGTTGTGAAGTAGTCTCAAGAGGAAACTCGATAATTTTTTCTTAGGCCTTAGGCTTATCCCTTAGGCTTGTCTCTTAAGCTTTAGGCTTTAAGCCTTAGGCTTTAGGCTTAGGCCTTAGGCCTTAGGCTTTACGCTTAGGCTTAGGCTTTAGGCGTATGCTTAGGTCTAAATTTTAGTTTTAGGCTTAGGCTTATTTTTAAACTTGAAAAGTTACTAAAATAATTAGCATTCTATACCGAAATTCAAAAAAATACTCAAATAAATAAATAAAATACTCAAATAATAATAAAAATATTGTTTAAATACATTTGCATAAGAAATTGATGATAAACTTCTGAGAATGAAGATGATTCACGAGCGGAACAACAAGTTGACCTATTAAGCCTTACACCAGACACTACAAATTACCTAGATTCGATCATTGCTAAAATTTTGGTCGGATAATCAGTGGGGGCCGAGGCTCTGGGGGGCAGCCCCCGGGGCCAACATCAGCGGGGGCCCTAGGGGCTTTTGGGGGCCGGTGGTGGCTTTTGGGGGGCGGCAGGGGCTTTGAGAGATCTAGAGAAAATCATGCATTTTAAGGCTTCATTTATTTGAAAGGACATTTTTTAATATAGTTGTATAAGAAATCGATATAAAATTGGTTTTTGTCTTTTCAAATAAAAGAAGTCTTAAAATGCATGATTTTCTCTAGACCTCCCAAAGCCCCCATCGACCCCCAAAAGCCCTAGAGCCTCCGCTGATGTCGGCACCCCGGGAGCCTCGGCCCCTTCGAGGGGGCCGACTTCTTTGATAACAAAAATTTTTTTTGTCAGCAATATTCTGGATTCAGATTCCGAATCCGGGCTCTGGATTTGGGTTCTGAATTCGGATTCCGCATTCTGAATCCGGATTCCACATTCTGAATCCGTTCCTGAATTTGGATTCTAGATTTGGATTTTGAATTCTGAATCCGGATTTTGGATTTTCAATCTGAATTCGAATTCTAGATTCGGATTCTGAATCCAGATTCTGGATTTAGATTCCTAATCTGAGTCCAGAATCGAAATCCGGATTCAGAATCCAGAATCCGAATTCAGAATCCGTATTCAGAATCCGAATCCAGAATATTGGTGCCAAAAAAATATTTGCGTATATATTCTAGATCAATTTTAGTGTCCGGTATAAGATTTTTTTCAAAGTACACTCGACTGTATCTTGTTTTGATCAATAAATTTTAGCATATTAGAATCAATATATTTTCTTATGTCAAATTCTCCTAGCAATGCTTCTTATATGTCTGGATCACAAATTGGAATGGTTAGCTTTGACATCGACTGTTCAAAATCAAATGATGACACATGGATGGGTGACTCTGGTGATCAATTTTATAGTTTAAATGACGGCTCACAAAATGTTGAAACCAGAATTAGTATATCAACAAATGTAATATGCCAAAATCGGAGTAAGATCGATGAAAAGTTCCATCTAGATTTTTAGCATCTCAAAGATTATTTTATTGTATCTATCGAAACACAAAACTTTACGTTGGTAGCTCTAGAGATCGTAATAATGCTCAAAATTCTTGTTCTCAAAATTCATTACAAACAGATACAGATTCTGAAACTACTACTTCTAATTTTGTTCAACCCGATACTTGTACCAGCGGCTTTTGGTATAGCGATAATAAAGTCACGACTGCAACTCTTATCAAAGAAAAAATGTCGATGTCAAATACTTATAATGGGATGCAATTTGTTGAAGTTGGTGGTCAAAGACAGAAAATTGTAACCGTTAAGTACTCTAAGAAAAAGGTAGGAAATATCGGGATAAGTTGAAATATACGAAATTAGATATCAAGACCACTTCATGGAACGCTAAAATTATCTTGGTGGATGGGTTTTTTATGGTCGGATCAGACATGTAGTGTTAAAGAGGAAGGCGATTTTTGGGTTTCTGAGTGTGATCATTTGACTGATTTTACTTTAGTTGTGGTAGGTAAATGTGGTCTTACAAGGAATGCTCAACATAGGAAACGCGGATCTTAATAAGAGGCCTAGTGGGTTTGAAAGTAGTCGACCTGAAAACAATTATGGCATACCGTAAAACTTCTAATAGAGCCCCATGTAAACGTAAAAATTCTCTTAAAAATCGAGTTTAAATCGGATTTCTTC